>ML382674.1:0-11901 GCA_005239525.1 Nicotiana knightiana | reverse complement strand
TTTTTTTTTTTTTGGGAGGGGGAGGGGGGAGGTGTAGGGTGGGATTGGTAACATTTCAAGCATTAATTAATTGAAAAAAGTGACTATGAGGCATTTTAACGCCTTTTTCTCTTCAGCTTCTTTTTCAAGAACAGGATCAACTAGTCCCATCTATCCATTAAAGTGTTTCCTTGGGCCTTTATCCAAAGAAAACAACTTCCATAATTGTTACAGAAATCGAAAGCAAACAACCTTACAATATGTTGAGGAACTAGGGAGCACGTGCAAAGGCATTCATCATATGCATTCACATTATCCATTTCACCAGTGTATAAGAATTTTCACAAAGAAATATCTCTAAGGAGACAAAGAACATCAGATTACCACGGAAATCAGCATGTTCTTACAGAAATGGACAAGTACCGAAACATGCAATACCTGGGACAAAGAAAGATCCCCCCTCACATGGTGGACAATCTCCGCCAATAGGCTATAAGCCAAAGGCCTCAATGTCTCAAAGCATGCACGGCCGGTTCCAACAAGGACCCTGAAGGAGTTTAATTTAAGTTCAATGTCTAGGACAAATGTAGGATAGATGAAAGATGTAACAATATAACACACAGAATTTTAATGGGATAGTTAAAATGGAGAAGTGCAACAGAAATGTAAACAGATACAAGGATGCCACCAAAGGAAAAGACAAGTCTATAGACCGCTTGTAAAAACGGTAATGTAACAAGGGAATGAAAAATGAGCCTCCGAGGCTATACATACACAAGATATGTGTCGCAAAAAAGAAGATGTGAGGATAGATGTGCGGTCATACAACATAAAGTGCAAGTAGCACCACATAGGGGTGATTTGGTAAGCCAACAACAAAGTCATCAAAGGATTATTATCCCATATCCAATGCGCAATAAATAATACAAAATTTGGTAGAAAATTTATACCGGTATAGCTAATACCCATAACCAAACATTGGAGGAGTGTAATCCCAAATTTTATACCGGGATTAGTCCCGGTAACCAAACAACTCCATTGAAAATAAAACAAGGGTATGTCATTTGAGATAATTTTCATGTCCTACATAGACCTCCAACATATAGCAAGTAGCACACAAAGAGTAAAACAAGCGGATATTGCTTGAGATATGCTTGGCCATATCCTATATCGACCTCCAAATGCACCGATCCACATGTATTAAATCATGATGATTGAAGGTGTAAAAATTGGAAAGATGTAGACCTAAAATCATGTGGAAGAAAATTGTCTCAAAAACCTATGGTTTCTTGGAATCCATGTAAATTCGGGAAACATATACAAGAAAAATGAAGAAGAATTAACCGAAAAAAACGCCCAACCCACCACTTAAACTAAAAATAGCCGATTGAGGTATAAAATATGCATAATTTATGTATTATATGTGTATAATCAATGTATAATTTATGTATATAGCTAGATAAAGTGAACAATAAATATCACCGGCTATTTGTGTAAAGATCCCAAAAATGAAAGTAAAAGATCCATATGGGCGATACCAAATGAAGGAATTAAGATTTAACCATGTTGTACACAGACATTTGGTCTCGCGTTTACACAAAGTCTTTTTAATCTATTTAGAGAGTTCTACGTAATATAAAAAATGGAAGACCTCTACTGTTAAAGAACAACTATTAAATATTGGAATGGAACAAGTCCAAATGAAGCAAAATGGATAGTGAGACCTTATAAAATCAACCCCATGCTAACTCACAGTTGAGGCTTAGTTGTGTTGTTTCCTGATCATTCTCGCGACACAACTTTTATTTTTGGTAATCAGTCAAAGAACACCAAGTCTCTCTTTGATGACCACTACAGAAGTGTTGAGAAGAAAAACTCTTTTCGGTAATTATCCAGTGGTAATATATAGTGTACATAGAGCACTATATAGTGTACATAGTATGACTACTATTTTAGCAATTATTCACGTGACATTCAAGTGAGTCATTCCCTTTTTTATGACATGGTATTTGAACCAACTTGCACGCACTCCGACTATTCCACAGGAAACCTACTACCTCCCACTAGCACATTTATTGGGTAAATCTGTCCACAAGGACAAACGGGGAGAAATTACGTAGTGTTTTCGTTTACCTCCTATGGGATCTCAACCAGAGACCTCATGGCTCTCCTCCCGCTCCATTGGCTACTAGACCACACCATAGAGTATTTCAAGTAAGTCATTCTCTGAAACACCTTACTATCCTTCTCCAATCACTCTTTCGAAAAATGAAAAAAGCGTCTGTCTCAATTTTTTCTTTATTTTCACAATGTTAAAGTTTAGATATTTAATCACTTGAAGATTTGAATTTATGGTCTCAATCCAAAAGTCATCTTTTGTTCTTTTTCTTTTGGGCATCAAGTCCCTTCTTTGAAATTGAATTTCTGACCATCGTTTTGGTAACTTTTTCAGCTACACATCAACTGCTAATCCAAGTACCAGTGAATATCCTAGAGAACTGTGCCAGCATATTTCTTTGTTTAACGAAACACAGACTTATTTCCTTTCGTACTAAAGAATTGCCATTTTTGTGCAACTACAAACGACTTTCCAAGGGTAAGAATTCCAACATAACTCTTTTTCGACAATCATTCTACTTTTTTCGATAGAGACTATTCCAAAGATACAATCAAGATAATTGTTCCCTGGACAAGTATATCAGTGTTTCTTACATTCAAAATAAGCAATTCAGTTTTATTACTTATAGTTTAAGGGGACATCTTGGGAGGAAAGAGAAATATTATGCAAAATATTCTTTGTAATTATGTAAGTCAAACAAAGAAATATAAAAATTTGTATCATTTTTTTATAAATAAAAATTTTGTATCATAATCCTACTAAATTAAATCTCAAGAATAAGATAACTTTCCTAATTTAATGGGGTTAAACAACCTTTCTAAGGAGCCCTCCTCCAACTGTATGTTGTTAGTGAGAAACAATTCGACAATTGTTTTTCTATTCTATTCTCCTTTCACAGCTTCTTTTCTCTTGCTTGTCAAAGAGCACGAAGAGACGTAGCCTAAGAATTGGCAGCACTATTTTTTCAGAGATCCAGCAATTTGGGCAATTTTTGAAGGTAGAGAATTCTAAATTCTCCTTGACTCACACACCAATCACCATCCTATATCAGTTAGAAATCTCCATTTTCGAGATAACCTCATATGAGTTAAAATTCCAGCATAATTAAAGTGATTACTAAGACAAAGTGATGGACATTGCAACTTGCAAGTTCCTCTAAGAATGGTTATAGGTCATACCTATTAACTAGGCAGCGGGCACTCAAATCTATGAAGCCTTAGAACAATTAAAAAGTAATATCATTAAATAAGGTAAAAATGGAAAAGAAGAATATGGAACAACAGGCAACTATACATGCAATTGGAAAAAAAAAACAAGCTAGTTATGATGCACAATCTTATTCTTTTACCATCTAGTGTGAATCAAGCTATATAGATACTATTGTCACTTTATCTTCTGCCTCCTGGACGCAGATAATGTGAGTGCTGCATATCTTTCACCTCTAGCTGTTGCGACTTAGCGCATTTTCTTTCTTGTGGAACGGCGACAGTTTTATTCAATATTGATGGCTATTCTACTAATACTGTTTCCAATCTACCCTTTCCAATTGTCTGCCGCAAAAGGCGCAGTACTTAAGCACAGTTCAATAAACCTAGTTGCAAAAATTGCCCATAAGCCCACCTGCAATCCACATATCAGATTCTGCATGCAGTTCAGAAACATCCTAACCAGGAATATATTTCCAGTAATGCCAAACTGGGTCAAAAGGCGAGTAATGTGGGACAAGACAAGTGCAGGGACACCTTCTTTACATGTAATGGTGAATGGGGGACACTTCGTGAACAAAATTTTATGACTTAGAACATTAAACAGTGTTATCAACCTCATATAAGAAACTTAATTTCTGCAGAGTCACAAGAAAGCATGAGTTTTTTTCCCAGCCAACTTCTGATTGAAAGTTTACCTCTCTTCCAAAAGCGTGTCAATAAGGGGGAACAACCCCCTCTTGAAATCTGTTCCAAGAACATGTTTCAGGGCCACCAGCAGTTCCTGAAAGAACAAAGTTCAGTTTGCAACTATCGAAAAGAAAGAGAAATCAGGTTCACAAGCAGCATGCATCTCAAGAGGTTCACCTTTCGGATAGAGACTGAGTCCGAACATGTGACAAGCAGATTCACAATGCTTTTACAAATACCCTCTTCATGCGGCTTAATATAGTCAGCGAAACTCTTCAATAGGTACGTTAAGAAAGAAACTGTCTGCAGATTTGCACAAAGAAATCTACTTAGTCTTCCCCCTCAAAATGGAAGGGAAAAGGTAAGTTATCTGAAATTAAGTAGATAAAGGTAAACAGAAAGAAAAAAAAAACAAAATAAGCACAGACGAACTTATCTCCCAATTTATCGACAATGGAGGTAGATTGATATTAAAAAGACTGGGGCATTCATTTTTTTGGTGAAATAATTAGTAAAACTATGGGACATTCACCTCAAACTTAACGGCTTGTGCTTGGACACAAATTTTATTTAATAACATGATTTTAGACCAATTTGTGTGTACCTCGACTAATTCACGAGTACCTACTCCTCCCACCAACATAGATAATGGATATTTCTACCAACCTAAACTTAGACATATAGGAAAATTTCACCTAGTGTCGCCTCTGATGGCATTCGAACCTTGGTACCAAGGCTGCCACTCAAACTCTTTAACACCGCAGCCAGTACTTTTGGGGTGCTTACGCTTGGACATAGCATCAGAAATCACAAAAACAATCAATCCTTGTACTTAGTTTATTTTTTTGGTTGGTGGGTGGTGATATTGAGTGGGGGATAGACTTCTGTTATAGATTTCAATTTCCTATCGTGTTGGTATTTAATGCACAAAGACCTTACAAATTCACTCAAGAACATCAATTTTTCTAGTAAGGTTACTCTAAGCAGTGTTATCTAAGGCGAAAAGCGCAAAAAAGCTCTGAAGGCCATTGGGGTTTTAAGTGCATAGCGCAAATAAAGCGTGGATTTTAATGAAGAAAGGCACAAATGGAGAAAAAAATACAAATATGTATGTATAGTCCAAGACCAAAAATTGTAAGCGTGAATAACAAATATACGGAGAAAGAAATTGAAAAAAGAATTACGATCAACTGAAATATCATGGTTCAATGTCGCCTCTGCAGGATTACACTCATTGGCAAGAAAAAGTATGCCTTAGAGCTTTGATGACAACACTGAAGCGCCCGCTAAGCGAGGCGAAGCGCTCAACATGTTTTGAGCCTCGCTTTAGGGCTTAAGCGCGCTTTAAGCAAGCCTTTGACAACACTGACTCTAAACGATCAATTATTGATTTTTCCCTAAACGATCAGGAATAGTATATTGACCACATACAAAAATAAGGAGAAAGAAAGCAAATGGAAAGGGAAATATGTCATTTCACCGGCTATCTCTACACTAATAGCAGCAATTAGTCTAGCAACACTCAGCCACTCTCTACACTAAGGGACATAAAGGCCTGGGAGAATAACTCCAAAGGGCTTTTTAGTTCACATACTAGTCATACAGGTTATAATGCATGGATCATTTATGCGGTGAATAAAAATAAAAGGATTGTTACATGCGGTGATTAATAATGAAACAATTGCTATGCAAGAATTATAGCATTTTTGTCTTTAAATAGTTTATTCCTGTATTGCTACTATATGTATTCTCATTCCACACGTAATTCCACATAAAATAATATACAGATTCATGCATAACTTAATGTGAATACTATTTTTGATAAGTAATGGAGATATTATTTAATACCATCAACCAAACGCTCTCATTAGTCATGCGGAGATTATTTTTCTTATGTGACTAAACAAAACTACATTAATTGTGTGGCAATTGTTTTTTCTTATGTGAGGATTTTATTATTTTACACGAAACTTTATGCTGGGATAATTTGTACTAATACAATCAATCAATCAAACCCACAAACCATTGAGCTAATAACAAAATAATTTAGAAAGAAAGTGAAAAAGAAAATTATCGACTTAACAATAACAACATACCCAGTATAATCCCACATAGTGGGGTTTAGGGAGGGTAGTGTGTACGCAAACCTTAACCCTATCTAGTGGAGATACAGTGGTTGTTAAACCCTCGGCTCAGAAAAGCATAAGCACCACATTAATGAAAAGAAAAACAAGAAGGGACAAGACCGAGAAGCCATTTAAAAACAGCCAAACACTTGCTACAATCATTATTAGATTTTATGAAGTAAGAAGTTTCATTAACGGCATCAACACGATGCAGTAGGTACAAAAGAGAGTTGTAGCTCCATTACATAAGAGAATACACTTGAACAAGCAGCCACTCACACAATAGCACAAACAATTGGCTTGGTAACACCATTTAGAAACATATTTCAGGTCTCGTGGTTCCACAAATACATGTTTAGAAGTACATTTAAAATTATCAACTTAGATACTAACAATGTTATTTCTTCTTTTTCTTTTTGGTTTGCTTCCAAACACCTCACTAGACCTACTTCCAATTTTGTTTTTCTTTTCTACATGTAACCTACTTCAACTTTCTTTCTTTTCTTTTTTTTTTTTGGATAAGAACCTTAATTAACCGACTTTCCATTTTTAACCATCAATATTAATGATACTTTCACTACATAGAGAAAGACATGTCCCAATAATCAAATGTAGATAACACCACTCTTTTTGGGTTCTCCCGTCTTGATTCGCCTTCACGAACCACCCTTGGATATTTCAAATATTCTTTGTGCCAATGATAAAGGGAGAGTAAAGTAGCTATTCTGTGGTGGTTAAATCTTTCACATGTTACTCCCAATATTAACTTTATAACCACACACTAACAATAACAAAGGAGGTTTATCATTCTATTGAAAGGGTACTTATTTACGCATTGATTAACACTCTCCCGCTCCCTATCCTCATTATTTTTCATTTGTGTTTATTATCAATTTATATTTATTTAACATTAAGTTGTGAGGGAAGGTGCCATGGTGTATGTTATTCGCATATGACATAGTACTGATTGACGAGACGCGAGGCAGTGTTAACGACAAGTTGGAAGGTTTGGAGACAGACCCTAGAGTCTAAAGGGTTCAAGCATGACTAAGACAGAATACTTGGAGTGCAGGTTCGGTGATGCAATAGAAGGAGCGGATATGGACGTGAAGTTTGATTTACTAGTCATACCCAAAGGAGGAAGTTACAAGTAAGACACTGGGGAGATCGACGAGGATGTCACACAACATATTAAGGCGGGGTGGATTAATTGGAGGTTAGCGTCTGGCGTCTTGTGTGACAAGAATGTGACTCCAAAACTTAAAAGGTAAATTCCACAGAGTGGTGGTCAGACCAACTTATCGTATGGGCCAGAGTACTGGTCAGTCAAGAACTCCCGTATCCAAAAGATAAAAGTAGCAGAAATGAAGATATCCGGGTTAAAATATGTGTGGCTTCCATCGAGGACAAGATGCGGGAAGTGACGCTTAGATGGTTTGGTCATGTGATGAGGAGAAGCTTAAATACCCCAGTAAGGAGGTATGAGTGATTGCCTTTGGTGGGTATGAGAAAGGTAGACGGCAGCCAAAGAAGCATTGGGGAGAGGTCATCAGGCAGGACTTGGCGCGACTTCAGCTTACCGAGAACATAGCCTTTGATAGGAGGGTGAGTGGCCGAGAATTAGGGTGGAAGGTTAGTAGGTAATCGAGCATTTTTTTGTTTTGTACCTTGTGTTTCAGGGTTAGTATGATAGTGTTGTATTCTTAGATTGCTAGTATTACATGTTTTCCTACTATCTTGTTTTTCGCTTTTGTTTCCAGTATCTTGCAGTTGTTACGACTTGTTGCTATTGCTTCGTTTCACATATTTTCTAGTTCTTAGATTGTTGTTATTAACTTTCTAGCATTTGTGATCGATAATACTTGTTTCTATTGTTGCTTTTCATCTTCTTGAGCCGAGGGTCTATTGAGAACAGCCTCTCTACCTCTTAAGGGCAGGGGTAAGGTCTGCGTACACACTACCCTACCCAGACCCCACTTGTTAGACTCCACTAGGTTTTTTGTTGATGTTGTTGTAACATTAAGTTGTAACAGAATTTGAAGTTATTTACAGGACACTGAGTTCCATCAAGTCCAATGAAACAAGTTAGGCGAACTTTCCTTTCTTCATGTGTCCTATAGTCAAATGAGGTAAATCTGATTTAACGCATAGGAATATGCTTGAACGGACAGGTAAGAAAGAACAAACACAAATTAGGAAGAAAAAGATGAATTCGCAAAAATGCAGGAGGCCAACAACCCCTGATCATCAACCTATCCAGATCAAGGGAGTAAATAAGGTTAAGTAAGTTTAAAGAAGAAAAAAAAAAGACAGAAAAATAAGACTTTACCAACCAAAGGATGAAAAGTGAGGACTGTTAATTTGTTTATTTTTCAAGAAATAGGACGAGGACTATAAAAAAAAGCTTATGCTTTCTCTTTACTCCTATGTTGTTCCTCTGGAAAAGAAAGGTAGCTATATATGATAACATAGTACATTTCTGACCACTAATCCTACAATGATGTCCATCTTAGGAGACAATCGTACCATGTAGTACTTCAACAATTGATGGGCTAACACTCTCCGGATATTACAGTAATGAAAGAGTAAAATGGTCCATGCATTCTAGTCCTTCTCAGGGACAGCCTAACAGGCAGAAGAAGCCCAATAGACATTGCTTAGCAGAATGTACTAGGTGCTCCATAAATGAGCATAAAGGCAATGCCAAATAAACTAAAGGAAAAGGAACAAGAATAAATATAGAATTAAGTTCTTTTCTCCATTGACAACAATTAGGACAACTGTCAAGAGACATAGTCAATCATTAAATTATCAGAATCGGCCTAGAAAGGAGGTGACTTGCACCAATTTACTCAACAGCTAAAGAGTATTCTCAAGAGAATGAAAACCTTACCTTAACCTGTGCACCCTTGAGCTCAATAAAGTGAGTCTTCAAATGAGGAGGCACCTTCTCAGGACCTGGCACTGATATGGCTGAAACCATCAAGGGCAACAAATGGGGAATGTTCGTCTGGACCAGCCGGCTATATAACTGAAACAGAAACATCACTACCAACGGACTCTCAGTAACTATCTTGAATGATCTCGTACTGGGATTAAGCTGACCAGCACCAAAATACCCCCCACTAGAAGTACTCATTTGATCCACCTCCATTGGCTTCACGTCTGACTCACCCAAAGACGACATAGACGAAGTGGGGGCAGGGGGTGGAGGAATTGCCATCGCCCCACTCTCAAAGAAATAACTCACAGTAGCCCTAAAATTCTGGTAAATTTTACAAACAAAGTCCAAAAAGGGTTGAACTTCATTTTCTAAAGTAGGCCTGAAGTTCCTTAGCAAATCAAAGATAATACGGATGCAAATTAAGCCATTCTCTTCGTTGTCTGTCGTAAGAACGTGCATTGCCACCTTCAATAGATCCTGTACAAACGGTCTTAGGACTTCACTATGAGGAAGCCTATTCAGTATCTCAACCACAATGTTCCTCAGCTTATGTTCAGGATTGTCCGCGAACTGTGGCTTTGTAATTTGATATAAAACACCGGAAAATGCACGAAAATAACATTTAAGAAAATTTAAATACTCCCCTGTGTGTGTTATCTCCAAACTATCCCGTACCTCCATTGCCATCTGTAGTCTTGTTTGAATTGCTGTTAAAGAACAATACAACAAGGGATAAATATACACATAAAATTAACAAAAACAAAGAGAAGGAAAAGTATAGTGAAGTGTAAAGGTAGTGAAGTACGGAGGTCGGGTTCCAGAAGGTGCCGAGAATGCTGCTCGAAATTCTGGATGGGACTCATGTTGTATAATCCCTAAAAGCCGAAGCTTTGAAGTAATCAGACTTGAGAACTAGGGTTTAAGAACGAGAAAGTAAGAAGCTTTTGGAGAGTAGTGTGATTTTAAGAATTAGCAGTTGTATACTTGTGATTTGAATGAATTAGGAGTGAAATTGTTGGGTTTTGTGGAAGAACAGTGGTGAATTTCGAAAGGGAAAATCTAGACTAGGGTTTTGGAGAATAGATGGAAGGGGTATAATTGATGGTCTGCATCAGACGGGGAAGTAGAATTTGCTGTTTCCCTCTCTCCCCAGACGGAAGGTGTTGGTCCTCCCTTTTCGCGGTGGACGGGCTATTTAACGTGCGAGACCTCTTTCGCTTTTTTTCTTTTTTTCTTTTTTTTTGTGCGGTGTTTGTCATAATTGCAGATCATCCCTTAATGTCTTGAACAGGGGTCGGCATAATACAATCGAATCGAAAAAATTGACCGAATTGTAAATTTTGGTTCATTCAGTTTTGGTTTTTCAGCTTATTTGATCGGTTTGCTATTTTATATTTTCTATAAGTTTAGTGTTCAGTTCAGTGCTGAGTTTTGCAACTTAGATTTTCAGTTAAATCGAGTTTTCGGATATGGGTCTTAATTTATGGGCTGCTCTTAAATTATCTAGCTCAACTTTTTCACATATTTACATAATAAAAGTTGAAGTCCAAACTCAAATAAAGTCTCACGTTCTAAAAACTATCCCTTTTTGTTTGCCAATGCAACTTTCATCTTTGTTTTGCGTGCGCATCGCTGATGTTACTGTCTATGAGATAGTTATATTGTAAGTAATATTTGTCAAATAAATTTATATTTCCTACATCAACTAAATGATTTGGTTAATTATATTATAAGTATCGCGTTTTCGAGTTTTAGTTGCACTAAAATATAAAATTAGTCATGTTTTTAGTAGAAAAAAGTCTGATTTAAAATCTCAATACGACAAGACCAAACCGATCGAATTGCACCAAAAATCGACCCAACCGAATTAGCAAAAATAGTAGAAACTGAACTAACTTTGGTTCTGGTTGTTGGTGCACAAAATAGAAAACCAAAAATCGAACAAACCGAACTAAACTTCATAAAAGCTGAATCGGCCAACACTCACCCCTAGTCATAAACGTCTCCTTTCTAAATACGAGGTATGAAACTAACTGATCCAATTAATTTAGATTCATACTTTCAATACCTAATGATGGAGTAAAGAATTTATTTTCACTCTTAAGACTCAAACTCATATCTTTGCAAAAAGCATTTATCATCACACCACATCATTCGTTGTTAATACTTGAATTAACTCTAGGTGACCCACCATTTGTTTGGCATTATATTGATATATTTTTTAAAATAATTTTTTCATTTGATAATTAAGAGATACAATACAAACGATATACCTTATTTTAATATTTAACTTTTTTCCTTTGTAAATTATTTTTTTCATTTGATCGTCTGTGGTCAATGCATTGAACTTAAATACAATCATATTGTGTTTATGTGTTAACTTTCTTCTTGTTCTTTAACTTATCATGATAAAAGTTTATACGAGCAATTCATCATGTAATCTTATTGTTGTTGATTATTTTTTATTATTTTATTTTTATATTCGATCAATATTTTCACACATACATACATGTAATCCTATTTTTAGCACGTAAAAGTTTTTATTTTCTTGGCGTATGGATCTAGGAGATCCAAATTTCACGTATTCGAAAGCCCAAACTAAATGAAAATGTTAAGATCAAATAGTCTAAGATAAAGGGTGTGCTTGGTATGATGGAAAATATTTTTTTCATTTTCTACTGTTTGGTTGCACAAAATAGATTGAAAAATATTTTCTTAGATATCACATTTTCCTGAAATTGGAGGAAAATGATTTCCCTATAAAAAGTTAGGAAAATATTTTTCAAAAACTCCATCTATCCTCACATCTAGCCTCAACCACCTTCCCCTTCTCTCCCC
>ML382673.1:75070-91139 GCA_005239525.1 Nicotiana knightiana | reverse complement strand
ACTCAGGTTGATCTTTTGCTTCTTGATATGGTTGACTTTGATGTTATATTGGGGATGGATTGGTTATCCCCCTATCATGCTATTCTGGACTGTCATGCCAAGACAGTGACCTTGGCCTTGCCAGAGGTACCTCGTTTGGAGTGGAGAGGGACTCCTAGTCATTCTTCTGGTAGAGTTATTTTTTATATGAAGTCTCGGCGCATGGTCGAGAAGGTTTCTATCTAGCCTATGTTCGTGATTCTAGCGCCGAGGTTCCTTTCCTGGAGTCTGTGCCCGTGGTTCGTGAGTTTCCAGAGGTATTCCCTGCTGACCTGCCGGGTATTCGGACAGGGATATTGATTTTTGTATTGAGTTAGCTCAAGGCACCCAACCTATTTCGAATCCGCCGTATCGTATGGCCCTGCCAGAGTTGAAGGAGTTGAAGGATCAGTTTCAGGATTTGTTGGACAAAGGCTTCATTAGGCCTAGTGTTTCTCCTTGGGGTACTCCAGTATTATTTGTCAAGAAGAAAGATGGATCAATGAGGATGTGTATTTACTACCGGTAGTTGAATAAGGTTACTATTAAGAACAAGTATCCCTTGCCGAGGATTGATGATCTATTTGACCAGCTTCAGGGGGCTACAGTGTTCTCCAAGATAGACTTGAGATCTGGCTACCATTAGCTGAGGATTCGGGCGTCATATCCCTAAGATAACCTTTCGCACTCGTTATGGGCATTATGAGTTCTTGGTGATGTCATTTGGGCTGACAAATGCCCCCGCTGCTTTTATGGAGTTGATGAACCGAGTGTTCAGGACTTATTTGGACTCGTTCGTTATTGTTTTCATTGATGATATATTGATATACTCTGGCAGCCGAGAGGAGCATGAACAGCACCTTCGGGTCATTCTCCAGACTTTGAGGGATCGTCAGTTGTATGCAATATTTTCCAAGTGTGAGTTCTGGTTGAGTTCAATTACATTTCTAGGCCATGTGGTATCGTTAGAGGGTGTTCAGGTAGATCCCAAGAAGATTTCAGCTGTTAGAGATTGGCCTAGACCTACCTCAGCTACAGAGATCCGGAGTTTCTTGGGCTTAGCAGGTTATTATCACCAGTTTGTGGAGGGATTTTCATCCATTGCATCCCCGAAGACCAGGTTGACTTAGAAGAGTGCTCAGTTCAGGTGGTCGGATGAGTATGAGGCGAGCTTTCATAAGCTCAAGAAAGCCTTGACTACGAGACCAGTGCTAGTTCTGCCCACAGGTTCAGGACCATATATCGTGTATTGTGATGCTTCACGGGTTGGGTTTGGTGCAGTGTTGATGCAGGATGGCAAGGTTATAGCCTATGTTTCTCATCAGTTGAAGGTTCATGAGAAGATCTATCCAGTTCATGACTTGGAGTTAGCTGCGATTGTGCATGCTTTGATGATTTGGAGGCATTATTTGTGTGGTGCGCCATGTGAGGTGTTCACGGATCATAAGAGCTTACAGTATCTGTTCAAACAGAAGGAGTTGAACATGAGGCAGAGGAGATGGTTAGAGTTGCTGAAGGATTATGATATTACTCTTCTTTATCATACGGGGAAGGCCAATATGGTGGCCGATACTTTGAGTCAGAAGTCAGCCTGTATGGGTAGTCTTGCTTATTTATCAGTCGGAGAGCGACCTCATGCTTTGGATGTTCAGGCTTTAGCCAACCGATTTGTGATATTGGAGGTTTCTGAGACTGGCAGTGTTTTTTCCCATACCATGGCCCGTTCTTCATTGTATGATCGTATTCGGGCCAGGCAGTATGATGATCGCCATTTATGTGTTCTTAGAGATAGAGTCAGGCACGGAGATGCCAAGCAGGTTACGGTTGATGATGAGGGAGTTTTGAGGATGCAGGGTCGGATTTGTGTACCTGATGTGGATGGTATTCGTGAGTTGATACTTCAGGAGGCCCATAGTTCCCGGTATTCTATTCATCCAAGCGCCGCAAAGATGTACCAGGACTTGCGGCAGCATTATTTGTGATGGAGGATGAAGAAGGATATTGTAGCTTATGTAGCTCGGTGCTTCAACTGTCAGCAGTTTAAGTATGAGCACCAGAGACCCGGTGGTTTGATGCAGCAGATTCAGCTTCCCGAGTGGAAGTGGGAGCATATCACCGTGGACTTTGTAGTTGGACTCCCACAGACTCAGAGGATGTTTGATGCAGTATGGGTCGTTGTGGATAGGCTGACCAAGTCAGCGCACTTCATCGCAGTATAAGTTTCGTATTCAGCAGAGAAGTTGGCAAGGATATGTATGAGGGAGATTGTTAGACTGCATGGTGTGCCCATATCCATTATATCAGACCAAGGTACTCAATTTACCTCTCATTTTTGGAGAGTATTACAGCGAGAGTTGGGCACACAGATTGATTTGAGCACAGCATTTCATCCTCAGACAAACGGGCAGTCCGAGCGTACTATTCAGATTTTAGAGGATATGTTGCAAGCTTGTGTCATTGACTTTGGTGGTTCATGGGACCAGTTCTTGCCTTTAGCTGAGTTTGCCTACAACAACAGCAATCAGTCGAGCATTCAGATGGCTCCGTATGAGCCGTTGTATGGTAGGCGGTGTCGGTCTCCAGTCGGATGGTTTGAGCCGGGATAGGCTAGATTGTTGGGTTCTGGGTTAGTCCAGGATGCCTTGGACAAGGTGAAAATCATTCAGGATAGACTTCGTACAACTCAGTCCAGGCAGAAGAGTTATGCGGATCGCAGAGTTCGAGATTTGGCATTTATGATAGGAGACCGGGTATTTCTTCGGGTGTCGCCCATGAAGGGCGTGATGAGATTCGGGAAGAAGATCAAATTGAGCCCTAGGTACATTGGTCCATTTGATTTTCTGGATAAGGTAGGAGATGTGGCCTACAGACTTGCCTTGCCACCTAGTTTGTATGTCGTGCATCCGGTATTTCACGTATCTATGCTCCGGAGGTATATTGCGAATCCATCTCATGTACTTGACTTCAGTGCGGTCCAGTTGGACAAGGATTTGTATTATGAGGAGGAGCAGGTAGCCATATTACACCGGCAGATGCGACGGTTAAGATCGAAGAGTTATCCTTCGATTGGTGTTCAGTGGAGAGGTCAACCTGTTGAGGCAGCTACTTGGGAGTCTGAGCCCGATATGCGGAGCCGATATCCCCACCTTTTTCCCGATTCAGGTACCTTTCTATGTCCGTCCGAGGATGAACGATTGTTTTAGAGGTGGAGATTGTCATGACCCAAAAGGTCATCCTGTGTAAATTTAGCTAAAACTATGTTCCGAGGCCCCGAAAGCCTCCGTTAATCTCACCTTAATGTGCGTGCACAGCTCGGCAACGTAGCCGGGAAGCCTTTATGTGGAAATGTGTTAAACAATTGAATTTATGATAATTAATTGAATAAAGTTGACTCTGGTCAATATTTTTGGTAAACGGACCCGGACCCATGATTTGATGGTCCCGGAGGGTCCGTAGGAAAATATGGGACCTGGGCGTATACCCGAAATTGAATTCCGAGGTCCTAAGTCCGAGAAATGAATTTTTAAAGGAAATTATTTTTTGAAAATAATAAAGACTTTTGAAAATGAACTTTGATGTGAAATCTGTGTTACCGAGCCCGTACTATGGCTCCGGAGCCCGGAACAGGTTCAATATGTGTTATGTGAGTTATCTGTAAAATTTGGTAAGAAACGGACTTAGATTGATATGTTTCGGATCAACAATGGAAAATTTGTTAGTTTATGAAGTTTGAGAAAATTCTATGGATTTTTGAGTTTAATTCATCGTTTTTGATGTTATTTTGGTGGTTTAAATACTCGAATAAGTTTGTAAGATGATTTTGAAGGCGTGTGTGTATTTGGTTTTGAGCCCCGAGGGCTCGGGTGAGTTTCGGGTAGGTGTCGGGGTGCAAAAGAGTTGGAAAAATATGGTGTTCTGTTGTTTCTGATGTTCTATGATTTACCCTCCACGACCACGGTGTAATTCACGCGATCGCGATGTTCTTATGGCTAGGGTTGGGAAATTACCCTACGCGAACGCAGGGCCTAGGACGCGATCGCAGAGCCTGGGGGTAGTGCTCTACGCGACCGCGAGGGGCCTCACGCGATCTCATAGCGTTAAAGGGGTCTGGGGTCTGGGTAGCATATTACTCTACGCGAACGTGGTCGCTTGGTCGCGATGGTCATGGTCCAGTACTCTCCGCGATCGCAGGGCACCTTTCGTGATCGTGATAGCCAAATTCGCCCAGTGATTTTAATGTTCAAAAACAGAATACCATTACGGGACTTTCACATTCTTTCACCATTTTCTTCTTCTCCACTCTTCTTGGGCGATTCTTAGGAGACCATTCCACCATAGCTTCATAGGTAAGTGTTCTTAACTCTAATTTATTCCATTTTCCTTCATCAATCACTAGATTCTATGTCTAATAACATGAAATCAAAGGTATAAATTGGGGGTTTGTGGTAGAGTTAGGGCTTTTGGAAATTTTGGGAATTCAACCTCATTTTGGGTTCGGATTTCAAAACAAATTGTATATTCGGATTCGTGGGAGAATGGGTGATCGGGTTTTGGTCCGAACCTGGGGTTTGGACCAAGCAGGCCCGGGTTCGAATTTTGGTATTTTTGGAAGAATTATGGGAAATGTATAATGAGGCTTTGGGATTGAGTTATTGAAAAATTATTGATGTTATTAAGTCAATTATGTCTAGATATTATCGTTTCGGAGTCGGATTCAAGAGGAAAGGTCGTGATTGAGGCTTGACTTGCATTCTTGGAGCCGAGGTAAGTGTTTGGCCTAACCTTAGCTTGAGGGAATAGGTATAGAGTCTTATTTGCTATGTGTAATTCATGTCCAACGTATAGGTGAGGTGACAGGTACCTATATGTTGTGGTCAAGCATGCCCGTGAGTCGAATTTTTATGAGTTATTTAATGTTCTTTGATATTCCCCATGTTGTGAATTATGGGAACCTTGAAAGTGGTACCTTGAGGTTATTTCATGACACAGAAAGTTATTGATTATGTGTTCGGTCGAGGATTTTACTGTTGACATTATACTTCTGAGTGAGATTGGTTATAGCTGAGTCCCTTGCCGGGACAATAGAATTTTGTTGATTATTTCTGTAAATTTGAGATGTCGTATTGTTAAACTTTCAAATCAATTGTTGTTTTTATACTCATCATGCACGAGGGAATATTCCGTGCCGATAATTATTATTTATGCACGAGGGAACATTCCGTGCCGATGATTATTATTTATGCACGAGGGAACATTCCGTGCCGATGAATATTATTTATGTACGAGGGGACATTCCATGCCAATTGATTATTATTTATGCACGAGAGGATATTCTGTGCCGAGTCATTATTATTTATGCACGAGGGGGCATTTCGTGCCGTGTGATTTTGAGGCTATGCACGAGGGGTCATGTCGTGCCTTCTCCTATCTCTCTTACTTGTTTCGGGTTGTTATTTCCTATTTTACTTCAACATTTTCGTCAGTACTTGATTCTACTGTTTTAGTAAGTGTTGCCCCTCTTATCCCCAACATGTTCTTCTCCGTAACTGTATTCTTGTTTATTTTCTGCTATACTATTGAACTGCACAGGTACAATTTGTTGTCGTGTCCTAGCCTCGTCACTACTTCGCCGAGGTTAGGCTCGGTACTTGCTCAGTACATGGGGTCGGTTGTACTAATGCTACACCTGCACTTCTTTATGTTGTGCAGATTACGCAGCCGGACCCAATGGACATCGTTAGGGGAAGTGTCCTTCAGTCCATTCCAGACGACACCGAGGTAGTTCCGCAGGCGTTCGTGGATCTCGGCGTCACTGTCTATCCTTCATTCTGTCATCTATGTGTTTCCAGACAGATATATCATTTCATTTCAAACTGTTGTTTTTAGCAAAATCTTAGATTGGTTCGTGAGGTTGTGACTCCATTTCTGGGTTTTGTACTTAAAGGGATGTCTTCGTTATTAGCTATTGTTATTTAGATTTTGTTAATGCTTCCGCACTTTATCTCAATTATCTAGTCAGTGTTTGTTATTTTCACTTGTTAATAAATTAATTCAGTTAACACGTTGGCTTGCCTAGCGGATACAACGTTAGGCGCCATCACAGCCTGAAGGTGAGATTTCGGGTCGTGACAAGTAATTTCCTAACATGCATTTTAGGAAGGAACAACGAAATTTTCAGTTGGAAAAGTTAATTCTTCATATTTTTCAATATATTTTTTATGTTTAATTTGGATGAACATCTATAAACATTATTTTGAAGTATCAAAATAATTTGTCAACCTATTGTAAGTAGCCTCAAAGGGATAAATCTATCACTATATGTAAAACCAACATGGCGAATTTAAATTTAAAAGTGAGTGACATTTAAAAAATATTAACACAACACTAAATAGCCATTGGACCCGGGCTTAGCCCTGGCTAACCCTCACTAGTTACTACAAATAAAATACAAAGAGGTAGTAGCATAAATTTTTAACACACTTCCTCAGTTTCGTTAGTTTCATGATGCTCTGGCAATAATCCATCATCAAACGCTTCATCCATTTCAATCATGTCTTCATTTGGATCATGCAAGATTATACTTTCATCAACAACAATATTCATATTTATCTCATGGACTTCAACTTCATCAACTTGGAACGGGAGATTCAGTTTTGAAATTGTTGGCGCTTCTTCATCGGGTAATTCTACAATATTCCGAGGTTTGACTTTTAATATAGATAACCAATTATCCTTGTCCTTTTTCTTGCTAGGATAAGAAAAATAAGACACTGGAGTTGCTTTCATCGCAAGAATAAAAGGTTCGTATTTCTTAAATCGACGACAATAGTTAACATCGACCAATTTGTACTCATTATGCTTTTTAACACCATGACATTCAGTGTGAAATTTGTATCTATTAACAAAATATATTGAATGGCATTTCGCACTTGTTAATGGTCCATAAGCAAGCCAATATGATTACAGCGAACCTATTTAAGAAAAAATGTAAGACTTAGTTAAATTTCACAAGTTAACTTGAGTAAATTATTTTATAAAATAAAATGATTATTGGAGGCTTACATATCCCTTGAACCAATCATCGAAATATGTTTGAAGGCTTTCATCTATTTGATCTTGAGATAGATACGGGAGTTCTTCTTGCAAACGTTACAAGTACATACTTCATTTCAATAAAATAATTTAAAATAGGAATTCACGATATATGGATACATTTATCATACTAATAAAGTATAAATTTCAAATTTTACCTCACAAATGGCTCAACTTCTTTACAATTTATTATAATATAAGTTTGGGAAGCCTTGATTACGTCAAGGGATAAATATCTCTTTTTTTCTTCTCCCCATAGTCGACCTGGATGGGTGAATATTGATAAATTTCCTTCAAGATCTTTCATAACACCACCATCATCATTACGGGCCGCATTATGATTACGTGTCATGACATGAACAATTGTGTTGACTCTGTCATCAAGTATGCTTCACAAATGGAACCTTCGACACTGGCTTTATTCTCAATCATTTTTTTAAGAGTTCCAAGGTACCTAAGATAAATGGATGGACCAGTAAATTAGAAAAGGCATGTGTAGCATAATTTTATAATTAGGACATAAATTTTTATATTTACCTCTCGAAAGGATACATCCATCGGTATTATACAAGTCCAGCAATCCTTGCTTCGTATGGAAGGTGCACAGGTAAATGTTCCATTGAGTTAAAGAACCCCGGGGAAAATATATGTTCTAATTTACACAAGATTTGTGGGATGTCTAGCTCTAATCTCTCTATTTCAGCAACTCGTAGAGTGGTCAAAGAAAGATCTTTGAAAAATAAGCTTAATTCTGTAAGTGCTTGCCACACATTATTAGGAAGTAGCTCACGAAAGGCAATAGGCATTAATCGTTTCATGAACACATGGCAATCATGATTTTTCATGCCAAATAACTTGTACTTGGTCGTGTCTAGACATCAACTCAAATTCGAAACATACCCATCTAGAAACTTTAAACCTTTCACCCAATCAAACAAGATATTTGTTGCTGCCTTGTCTATTGTATATGCAGCTTTGGGATAGCTTCTACTTACATTCTTTGCCAAATGAGGTCGATCACAGTACTCTACCATATCTAGGCGTGCTTTTGGATTGTCTTTGATTTTGTCTTTAACATTAAGAATTGTGTTAAAAACATTATCAAAGACATTCTTTTCAATATGCATGACATCAAGATTATGTCGAATCATGTTGGAACTCCAATAAGGCAAATTCCAAAAGATACTTCTTTTTTTCATCCACAAGATTTACATATTCTCCGATTAACTTCTTCTGCATCCAACTCTGTCACTTTCCTTATCCCCAATTCACTAATTTAGTTCAAAATTTCCTCTCCCGTTCTAAAGGTTGGTGGTCGCATTTTGACGGTCTAACCTTTAAGAATATTTTTACGATCTTTCCTAAATGGATGATTTTGGTCAAGAAACATTCTATGACTGTCAAACCAAGATATTTTCCCACCATGATGTAATCTAAAAGATTGTGCTTTCTCCATACAGTAAGGACATGCTAACTTCCCTGCGGTACTCCATCCTGATAACATAGAATATGCTGGAAAGTCACTGATTGTCCACATCAAAGCTGCCCTTAATTGAAAGTTTTGCTTTTTTGATATGTCAAATGCTTCTACACCCTCCTCCCACAACAATGTCAGTTCTTTTATTAGAGGTTGTAGATAAACATCAATTTTTTGCTTAGGATTGGTTAATCCTAGAACAATGACAGTTAAAAACATATATGCCTCCTTCATACACATCCACGGAGGTAAATTGTATGGAGTGACAATCACTGGCCACAAAGAATATTTCCTCCCAGATTGACCAAATGGCTGGAAACCATCAGTATATAACCCCAACCTCACATTTCTTGGTTCAACAGCAAAAAAAATGAGTTTCATTAAAGTTCTTCCGAACCTCATGGATGTCGCGTTATCCCCTCTTATATATGCTCATGATGCCATCTCATGTCAGCTGCTGTAGCATGAGATGCATATAATCTCCGGAATCTAGGAATCAAAGGAAAGTAATACATTTTCTTGTAAGGCACCAATTTCCTCTTACGAGAGCCGACACGACGCTTATATCTCTCGTAGCCACAAAATTTACAAGATGCGAGGTCCTCGTTCTCACCCCAATACAACATACATCAGGAATTACAACAATCAATCTTTTCAACAGGCAAACCCAAGCTACGCACTAGCTTCTTAGTTTGATAATAGTTATCAAGCATTATGTTATCTTTAGGTAAAGCCTCTTTAAACAGTTGTATCATTTGTCCATAACCCCTTTGTGACAAAGAATTCTCCATTTTAATGTTTAACATCCTAGAAGCTACTGCAAGTTGAGAGAGAGAAGAACCAGGATACAATTCTGCATCAGCAGCCTGTAGCAAATCATAGAACTTCTGAGATTCAGGATTAGGATCCTCCTCCATTGAAGGTTCATAAGTATGCGATGACTTAGGTTCAAAATTACTATCAGATTGCCAAGTTGAACCCTGGCAAATATTGGGCCCAGCTATATCAAGAATCATTCGTCGGTATGGATTCTCATATCCAAGTTCTGGTTGAGCACCACCATTGAAGTTACTACTAGAAGACAACTCATTAGTCAGACATCTTTCTCCTTAATATATCCAAACAAAATAATTCTCAACAAATCCAAATTGCAAAAGGTGTAATCTAACGGTTTCAACATTCATATATTTAATGTTGTGATATTTTTTACAAGGACATCTAACATTGTCACCACTCATGCGATTTCGTTGAGAACACGCAAAGTGAAGAAATTTATCCACACCGGATATGAAACAAGAATTAATACCCCCTCGTCCATCCAACCACGCTCTAGATTCTCCATTTTCCTATTTAATATTAAAATTGAAAAGACAAACAAATATTATTATTTTTTTATAAGTATTACACAAGAATAAAGTAAAGAAAAGATATACTTAACCTTACCAAACACCTAGTACTACCTTTTAATGCACGAAGGAAAGAAACCAAAATACATGGCAGCAGAAAAAACTTAAGTAGTTATTTTTATTTTATAACCCACAAATTATTAAAGAAAAAAGAACATCAAAGATACATCAAGAAGCTAATGTAAAATTAAATAGATCGCAAACACATCGGAAAGCTAATGTACATCAGAACATCACAAATAATTCACTATGTATAAACAATCCCAAATACATCAGAACATCACAAAAGTATACACATTCTATATGCAGGCACATTAATAAATCTTAAAATGGCAAGATACCCTATTTGTATAAGATGATGTAGCGATCTGTTCATTATTCTATCAGCAGAGTACTAAATTAAATACCCAATGAATTTAATGACTAAAACTTAAAATGTCAAGCAACCTTGAAAAGCCACAATCTTCATTATCAAAAGTAAATATGATGTGTTCCACAAATTAAAGGCATTGGGTTCACTCATAAAACAGGAAGACGTGTAAAACAGTGACATTAAAAGTAAAGAAAGCAAAATAGAAAAGTTATGTTGCATCCCTAGTTGTGACTATATGTAAGATTAACCATTTGTGAAAAAGCTAAAATTCTAAATAAAATTCACATTTCATAATAGATTTATATTGTAATATGAAGAACCACAAAAGTACAGATGCAAAAAGCTACATAGCTCATATTTCAAGGAAATAGACAAAAATAAAAATACAATTCAGTAACCTAATTCAAGGAAAAGGTTTGGATGCAACTAATAATAATGGGGATAATTCACTTGTTGGATGTCAAGGATCTGATGCTAATAAGCTGCTAAATACAACAACTGTTGCTAGGAAGACTAATGTCATAGTTCCTGTTGAAACAGCCTTGGGGAGGGTTTCACAGGACTTAGCTGCAGCTTATGGATGGTGTTTCACAGGCTGTGAATGCAAGTTTGGAGACTACTAGTGATGTGAATGCAACATGAGTGAATGTTACAGTTGCTACAGGTGATAAGGCAGTGATCAAGGAGGGTCAGTTGCCTAAAAATTTGGTGCGCGATCGACCTGCTGCTGCAGTTGGTGAATCAACTGATAAATCAACAGGCCTTAAAGCTATTGTTGTGTCTGGTGAGGGGCAAGATCAGGTATGTGTTATGGCTTTGGAGTGTGCAGATACTACAGGTTCTAAAGCATAAAATATAGAGGCTAAACATCTTCAACTTTTAGCTGGAGTTGAGCAGCCTGCTTCTGGGAGTTTGAAGCCTATTGTTGCTACTGCTGGTGCGTTGAATACAACAGCTGATCAAGGTACTATTGATGTTGTTGAATCAGTGTTTCAAGGAGCTAAGGTTTCTAGTGTTATTCCTACAGGATCTGGGCAAAACACCACTGGTAAGAGGCAGACTAATGTGCCAGAAGCATCAAAGGCAATTAGTGTTGCTAACTCTTTTGGTGTTTTTATGAATGAACATGTGTTGGATTGTAATGACCTGGCCGATCGTTCCGTGAGATTAAACATGTTTCCCCTGTTTTGGCTTTGTCATGTCTTATTTAACCTAATTATGTTGTGTTGGGTCGGTTGGTTCGGGTTCGGAGTGGTCGTGGTGAAAAAGAGACACTCAGTCTCTAAAGTTGGCCTTATGGTTAGAAAAGTCAACCGAAAGTTGACAATTAGGTAAACAACCTCGGAATGTGGATTTTATAGCCTGGATAGCTTCGTTAGGTGATTGGGGACTTAGGAGTGTGTCCGGAATGTGGTTTTGATGTCCGAAGTAGAATTACGCTTGAAATGGGGAAATTGAGTTTTTGGAGATTTTCGGTTGGCAGTTGAAAATAGGCTATCGGAGTCGGAATGGAAGAAGTTGGAACAGGTTCGTAGTATCATTTTGGATGAGTGTGCAAATTTTCAGGTCAATTGGACGTGTTTCAGTTGGTTCTTTGGCAAATTTCAGAAGTTTAGAAATCCTTAGGCTTGAATTCGGGGTTAATTTTTGGTATTCGGATGCTGCTTTGAGTGATTCAAAGGCTCGACTAAGTTTGAGTGATGTTATGGGATGTGATGGTATGTTTGGATGAGGTCCCGAGGGCCTCAAATGAGTTTCAGGTGGTTAACGGACTTGGTATTTGGTTGGCAACTGTTGAAATCTGGTATCAACTGTTTCTGGTTTCCTTGTACGCGATCACAGTATTCCATTCGCGATCGCGTAGGCTTATTTTGGGGCATAGGTAAGTTTGTTCTACGCGGCCGCAGGGTTATGGTCGCGATCACGTAGTTTTCAAGAGTTATACATCACGAATGCGTGGCTGAGGTCACGTTTGCGTAGAAGGATTTGGAGCGGCAGTGTGATGAAGGAATTACTCTATGCGATCGCGTAGAGTTGGGCGTTATCGCGTTGTTGTGAGAGGGTGATATACGCAATCGCTTGTGTGTTTCTGCGATCACGTAAGGTTCAAATGTGGGGAGGCTTGGTTGTGCTTCGCGATCGCGAGGCTCTTTCCGCGATCACAATGGAGACTTAGCTGGGCAGAATGTTTAAGTTCAAAACGAGGGTTTAGTCCATATTCTTAAAAACCCATTAGAAAGCTCAGGAGAAGGTGAAATTTGAGGAAGTTTTCAGTGGAGTAATTGGGGTAAGTATTCTTCACTCACATTTGGGTTAATTCCATGATTTAGTCTTGATTTTCATCATTTAATTTGAGAAATTAGAGTGGAAATTGGGGGATTAGGGCTTGAAGTTCTAGACCTTGATTTGAGGATTTGTGGGGCCATTTGATGTCGGATTTTGGTGTATTTGGTATGTATGAACTCGTGATAGTGTAAGGATTCTAGTTTTATAATTTCTATCGAATTCCAAGATGTGGGCCCGGTGGTCGGGTTTGACCAATTTTGGGATTTTTGGTTGAATTTGATAATTTTCGAGTGGGCTTCGTTCTTTAGCATATATTAATGATGTAAATCTGATTTTTGGTAGATTTGGAGCAATCAGAGGCTGAGTCTAGAGGCATAGGTTCTGAGGGCCAGGATTTTAGCTGAGTTTGAGGTAAGTAACGTTTCCTAACTTGGTTCTGAGGGTTCGAAACCCCGAACTATATGTTATATGATTATAATTAAGGTGACGCACATGCCAAGTGACGGGCGTGCGGGCGTACACCGAGTGATTTGTGGCCTGGCTCATCCCATGGCACTGTCTGGTAGCTATTTCGGATTGATATCCGTACTTTTATTGATGTGGTTAATGTGAACACGCTAGGAATCATACGAAGTCAAATGCTAGGGCTTCACGCCGAAAATGCTAAGACCCGAGTGGTCGTATATTGCTGTCTCCTTATGTGTTTATTTGATTTTGTATACTGAGTCTTGTCATAGCATATTATTTCATGCCTCAGTCTCGGTAATTGTTGATGTTATATATTTATCATTTTTTCGGGCTAGTTCATGCATCTGTGAGCCCATGTGAGCGAGACTGGAGAGTAATGACAGAGTGAGGCCGAGGGCCTGTTATTGAGACAATTATGAGATCGGAGTGCACATCGCAGCGATACTCTGATCATGCCTTCGTTGGCTTGATATAGCGCTTGGGCCAATAGGAGCCCCTCCGGAGTCTTTACACCCCCAGTGAGCGCATTGATATTGAGGGATCATCCCTGGACATGGATCTTGTCCGATGTTGATGATATGTGAGGGATGGATCGTCCCTGGACATGGATCTTGTCCGAGTGTTTTATTCCGGAGATGGATCTTCTCCGTTGGGGCTGGATTGGCCTTTTCCTCAGTTCTGAGTGACTACGGTCACCGGTGTTTATGCATATTCCGGGATGGATTTTCCCTGGGCCTGAGAGCCATATACAGTATTTAGTGGACTTTTGTGTGAGAGCCGTGAGCACTATGTGCGTTTCCATACTGTTGATACGTTGGCATGTAGAGTATTGAGGTATACCTGAGTTATTTATCATATCGGTCATACTCTGTTTTCATTATCTGTTGAAACTGTGAGCATGCCTTAATTCTACGTACTGTTTTCATTACAATTATTGAGGTTTAGTCTGTCACTACCTCTCAGCCCGTAGTTTGAGTTCGTTACTTCTGAGTTGGTGTACTCACGTTACCCCCTGCATCTTGTGTGCAGATCCAGGTACAGCGGGACCTGGTAGTGGTTGCTGAGCTGCAGTTAGAGTTCCTTGGGAGGCATCGAGGTAGCAGTTGGCGATCGCAACCTCAATTATCCCCTTCTCTATCCACCTGTCATATTTACTTATTTCAGAAAACTCTGTGTCGGCTTTGTATTTTGATATCTTGATGTAGTAGCTCATGACTCGATGACACTAGATCTGAGTTCGGGTTTTCTTTTATTTATGTTATCAGTGATGTTAAACCCTTAAATGCTTTTATAAAAACGAGATTCTTGATGCAATTATAATGATTTTTACTTTTAGCGATGAAATATGTGGCTTGTCTGATTTCATAATAGGCGCACGACCGGGTATTTGGGGTCGTGACAATGATGATGGGATGGGTGAGTAGCATGTTGATCGTGATGCAACCTCAAAAAAATAGGTAACCACAATCTCCGGGCAGTAGCGAACAACAGTACCTTTTCAAGAACACAGGTGGTCGACTAATTGTTTCAAAGGACATTGTTTTTGATGATGCGCAAAAGGCCAAGGCAGTCCAATTGTCTACTACAACCATTTGAGTTCTTACAATGGGTAAGTCTCAAAATAATTCTAAGGATCCAATCCAAACATTGGGAATATTTGCATAACACAGTTCTGTTAGGCATATCTAATAAGAAAAAAAATATAAGAACAGTAACAAATTATTCATTTAGAGTTCAACACTCATTATTCTTTCAATAAACTCGATGATTCTGAACACTATTCAAGCATTATATATATATATATATTTGCGTAATTTATAATTCCTAAGAATTTTTTTAATTCTTTTGTATTATTTAGTTTATCTGGCATTTCTAAAACTGTTAGTTATATGAGGCTGTAACTTTATTTTTCCTTCTCCTAGGGTTACTCCTAAAAAATTTATGTAATTTTTACACAATTTCATCTTTTTCTTGCTAATTATTATTCCATTTTCTACAAATAGTCTAAAGACCGTATGTAAGTGCCCTAAATGTTCTTTCATATCTTTACTAAAAACTAGAATGTCATCTACGTATACAAGTACAAATCTTTTGTATTCTCCAAAGATATTATCCATTTTTCTTTGGAAGATTGGCGGTGCTGTTTTGAGCCCAAAAGGCATTACTAGCCATTCAAAATGTCCTTCTGGACAAGTGAATGCCGTCCATTCTATACTATCTTTATGCATTTTTACCTGCCAGTACCCTGATTTACAGTCAAATTTACTAAAGATTCTTTTTCCTTGTATTCTGTTTATTAATTCATTTTTATCTGGTAATTTATATCCATCTGTGTTCGTATTATCATTAAGTCTTTTATAATTTATTACCATTCTAGTCTTTCCTCTTACTATTTCGCTATGGTTCCTTACCATAAATGCTGCAAATCTGTGTCAAGATGTTGATCTTCTTATTACTCCCAATTCTAATAGTTCTTTAATTTGAATTTTAAAATCCTCTATATCTTGATTCGTTGCTTCTATCGAAGCTGTTTTTATTACATAATCTGGATTTATAATATCTAATTTACATAATATTTTATTATTTTCCCAGTGTTTTAAGGGTTTTTCTCCTATTATTTCTATTTTATCTAGAATTCTAATTATGTTGTCTAGATCCTTTTGGTTTTCTATTACTCCTATTCTTTTCATTCCTGTTTGAAAATTGTATAATTCAGTTTTTATTTCTATAAAATCATAATTTTTATCCAAGATTTCGTCTTCTTCTAATAGTAAATTTAATTCTTTTTTACAACATGTGTTATTAGTCTCGCATTCTTCACAACATTTGTCTTGTTTTATATCTTCTAGGCCCTTTTGCCTTAAAGTTGTCTTTATTTTCGTTGTATGTACAGGCGTATGGGTTATGTTTTTAAAAAAGATTACTCCATCTCTACTTATTAGACAACTC
>ML382673.1:47101-75051 GCA_005239525.1 Nicotiana knightiana | reverse complement strand
TATTCCTCGTATTGTTCTACAAATGTTTTAAGTCTAATAAGCCAGCTATATTTCTTTTCGTTACTAAGTATTTTTAATTCTTCTTTATGAATATTTGTAAAAGTAATACCTATATATCTAGCGTACCAAGTTCTTTTCATATATTTAGTATCTTATCTCTTTTGTTTTAATAATATTATCCAACTATATTCTATAGCTGATATCTTATCTATGAGTCTGTATAATCTTTCTTTATTGGTCTTATTAGTGTGTAGATATCTATAATGTTCGTATAATTGGTCTAATTCTTTCTTTATTTCTATTAATGGTTTATTCATGAACTGTAATATGCTTAGAATCTTCTGAATATATATATATATATATATATATATATCGTAAGTATAACTAAAATTAGCAGTAAAAAGGTAGAACCCGATTTTGTTACTTTCTTCTTGATCTATCCCATTAACATGGGGGTTGTGATGTCGAGGTAATTGTATACAGATTTTCAATCTCAAAATCGCTCATGTAATAGGAAGATTTGCAGACAAGGATGGTATGTCCATCGCTTTCTCCGACAAGTAAAGAGCATTGACGCCTACTATGTGCATTTTGACTCAAAATTGATTATTATAAATCCTGACAAATTCGAATATACAACCCTTTTTTTCCTTTTTTTTTCTAACTTGTTATATCACTTTGCAGTGTGTGATAAAACACACCTAACTTCGATTTTAATAACCAAATATCACCAAAATTGGTATAAATCAAGAGTTCAACACCAAGAAACCCCCAAATCAGATTTTAGCAACAGTAAGTAGTAAAAATATACATATTTATGCACAAATGAGACATACTCGAAATATGTCAACTCCTACTTCGTATTTAACTTCACATACTACAAAAAAAAAGAGTGAAGAGGTGAAATGCTTGATTTTGTGATGACCCAAAAGGTCATCTCCTATTTTAGAAGTCAAAAACTGTGTTTCGAGGCCTTGAAAACCTCCTTCACCTTATTTTGCGTGCGCAATCTGTGCGTAAATCTGGAAAGCTTTTATATGAAAAACTGAGAAAATGCTAATTTTACCTTAAAAATTAAATTTAAATTTACTTCGGTCAACATTTTGGATACACGGACCCGGACCCGTGATTTGACGGCCCCGGAGGGTCCATAGGGAAATATGGGACTTGGCCGTATGCCCGGAATTGAATTCCGAAGACCCAAGCCCGAGAAATGAATTTTTGAAAGAAATTGTTATACTGAAATATAAGAGTTTTTGGAAATTTGATTATATTTGAAAATTTATGGTATCGGGCCCGTATTTTGGTTCCAGACCCCGGTACAAGTTTAATATGATATTTGAGCTTTGTCTGTAAAATTTGGTAAGAAACAGAGGTCATTTGACGTGATTCGGACCCGTAGTTGTAAAATTTGAACTTTGAAAGTTCTTGAGATTTTTCTTTGATTTTTATGCTAAATTCGTTGTTTAAGATGTTATTTTGGCAATTTGATCGCATGAGTAAGTCCGTAGGATGTTTTTAAGGTTGTGTACATGTTTGGTTTGGAGCCTCGAGGGCTCGGGTGAGTTTCAGATAGGCATCGGAGTGTTTCGAACATAGAAAAACTGGTGAAGTTGTTGTTTTCTGGTGTCTGGTAATTTGTACTATGCGAACGCGTGGTAACCCACGCGAACGTGAAGAAAAAACGGGGAAGGGTCTGGGTTACTCTACACGAGCATTAGACCTACTCACGAACGCATAGCTGGGCAAGGGATACCCTATGCGAACGCGACTGGTCAAGCGCGAACGCACTGCCTTAGGGGAAACTGGGGATGCGGGGAGCTAATACCCTATGTGAACGCGGCCTAAGGTACGCGAACTCGAAGGCAAGGGGGAAGTAAGCCTACGCGATCGCGACAGACCTCATGCGAACGCGTAGGAGGTCTGTCCAGACTCTTAAAACAGTAGCCAAAACGGGAATAGACCCCATTTTCATACTTTCTTCCATAGAATCCGACTTTGAGCGATTTTTGAAGAGAGATTTCATCACCAAATCATAGGTTCATGTTTCTAATCTCATTTTCTTCATTTTTCATTAAACCCGTTAGATTTCAGGCCTAAATCTTGTTCTTCAAGGGTAGAAATTAGGGATTTTAGGAGAATTTGGGAATTTTACAATTTAGGAAATTAGACCTCGACTTGGGGTCGGATTCCGGAACTAATTATATATTCGGACTCGTGGGTGTATGGGTGATCGGGTTTTGGTCTGAACCTCGTGTTTTGACCAAGCGGGTCCGGGGTTGATTTTTGACTTTTTGGGAAGAATGATAGGAAACTCATAATTAAGCATTGGGGTTGAATTATTTAGCATTTATTGATATTATTAAACTAATTATGTCTGAATACAATCGAATTGGAGGCGAATTCCATAGGGAAAGCGGTAATTGAGGCTTCAGTTTGGTCGTGGAATTCGAGGTAAATGTTTGGCTTAACCTTAGCTTGAGGGAATAGGTATTGTGTCTTATTTGCTATGTGTTAGTATAATGTGCAACGTATAGGTGTGGTGACGAGTATCTATACGTTGGTGTCATGCATGACGTGAGTCGAATATTGTGATTTATGTGATTTTTCATCAAACATTACTTGAGTTTAATTTGATAATTATCCATGTTGGTGGTATTTCTTTGGTATTGATAATTGTTGAGTATTAGTTCAAATTAAGAATTACTACGTGAAGTTAAGTAACTAAGTGAAATTGATTATAGTTGTTTCCCTTGCCGGGACCAGCTCAGGTTCCCGAGGGGTTTATTGCTACCCCGATTCTTTAGGATGCTTTGGTCCGTTTAATGGGCTTGATGGAGAGTGTGGCCCAGACGGGCACATTCCCTGTTGCAGCAGCCGTATCTCAGGCTGGAGGCGGGGTCCAGACTCCTGCCACCCACAGTCCAGTCCAGACTACTCCTCAGGTTCATACCCCAATAGCCAATCCCGTTGGGGTAATTCAGCCAGTTGCAACAGTGCCGCCCGTTAATGGGTCAGCTATGTCTACCGATGCTTTCTGGAGATTGGACATGTTCATTAAGTTATTTCCTGTTCACTTCAGTGGTGCTACTTCAGAGGACCCTCAGGAATATCTGGATAGTTATCGTGAGGTGTTGTAAAATATGGGTATTTTGGAGACGAATAGGGTCAATTTTGTTGCTTTTCAGATAACTGGTTCCGCCAAGAAATGGTGGAGGGATTTTCTGTTGACTAGACCAGTTGGATCATCTGCTTTGACTTGGGATCAGTTCTCTCATCTCTTTTTGGAGAAGTTCTTTCCTGTTACTACTCGAGAGGATAAGCGTCGTTAGTTTGAGCGACTTCAGCAGGGCATCATGACAGTGACCCAATATGAGACTCGTTTCATGGATTTGGCTAGACATGCCATTCTTTTATTGCCCACAGAGAGGGAGAGGGTCGGACGGTTTATTGATGGCCTTGCTCAACCCATCAGGTTGTAGATGGCCAAGGAGATAGGGACCGAGATTTCTCTTCAGGATGCTGCTAATATAGCTAGGAGGGTTGAGTCAGTTCTTGGGATGGGAGGTCAAGGGTAGACAAAAAACCTCGCCATTCCGGTAGATTCAGCGGTGCCTCGTCTGGGGGCGGAGATACTCAGGGTAGAGGCCATTCTTCCAAGTCGCTTAATTCAGCACTTTAGACGTCCCATGGTGCTTCAGGAAGTCGTGGCTCTTACTTGCCTTATCCTGATCATTCTCCCGATCAGAGCACCTCCTCTTTAGCGTTATTATCGTGGTCAGCCGGTTCGTCAAGGTCAGCCTCAGTATCAGGATGGTTGTTATAAGTTTGGTGAGTATGGGCACATTCGGAGATCTTGTCCGAAATTCTCGGGTAATCAGCCTCAGTACCAGAATTCTCGTGCCATAGTTCCGGCACCACCTGCCCAGCCAGCCAGGGGTAGGGGTCAGGTAGTCGTAGGTACAGGTCAGAATGTTAGAGGTGGAAGTCATCATGCTAGAGGTGGAGGCCAGCCCGCTAGAGGTGGTGGTCAGCCCGTTAGAGGTGGAGGACCATATGTCAGGGGTCCTCCTGGTGACGTAGTTCAGGGTGGTGGGGCCCAGCCCCGACTATATGCATTTCCAGCCAGGCCTGAGACAGAGTCCTTTGATGCTGTTATTATAGGTATTATCTCAGTTTGTGATAGAGTTGCTTCAATTTTGCTTGATCCAGGGTCTACTTACTCGTATGTTTAATCCTATTTTGCCTCGTATTTGAATGTGCCCTGTAATTCCTTGAGTGTTCCTGTTTCTGTGTCTACACCGGTGGGGGATGCTATCGGGGTAAATCGAGTATACCGTTCCTTCGTGGTAGTCATAGAAAGTCTTGAAACTAGTGTGGATATTTTACTTCTAGACATGGTTGATTTTGATGTTATATTGGGCATGGATTGGTTTTCGCCTTATTATTCCTCTTAGACTGTCACGCCAAGACAGTTACCTTAGCATTATCGGGGTTGGCTTGATTAGAATGGAAAGGGACCCCTGGTCATTCTCCCAGCCGGGTAATTTCATATGCCAAGGCTCGCCACATGGTGGAGAAAGGGTGTTTGGCTTATTTGGACCGTATTTGTGATTCTGATGCCGAGGTTTCTTCGATAGAGTCAGTTCCTATCATGCGTGAGTTTCCCGAGGTATTCCCTACAGACCTGCCAGGTATGCCACTCGACAGGGATATTGATTTTTGTATTGATGTGGCACCGGGCAATCAGCCTATTTCCATTCCTCCATATCAGATGGCCCCACCAGAATTGAAAGAATTAAAAGAAAAGTTGCAAGACTTTCTAGATAAGGGTTTCATAAGGCCCAGTGTCTTACCTTGGGGTGCACTGGTTTTGTTTGTAAAGAAGAACGATGAGTCGATGAGAATGTGTATAGATTATCGACAACTAAATCAGGTTACTATAAAGAATAAATATCTGTTGCCGAGAATTAATGACCTGTTTGATCAGTTTCAGGTTGCTAGAGTATTTTCGAAAATCGATTTCAGGTCAGGCTATCATCAGCTGAAGATTAGGGTGTCCAATATTCCTAAGACAGCCTTTCGGACGAGGTATGGGCATTATGAATTTTTGGTTATGTCTTTTGGGCTGACTAATGCTCCAGCAGCCTTTATGGACTTAATGAATCAGGTTTTCAAGCCCCATCTGGACTCTTTCGTGATCGTGTTCATTGATGACATTCTTATATACTCCCGCAATCGGGAAGAGCATGAGCAACATCTCCGTATAGCACTCCAGACTTTGAGAGATAATCAGTTGTATGCCAAGTTTTCAAAATGTGAGTTCTGGTTAAATTCAGTAGCCTTTTGGGTCATATTGTATCAGCAGAGGGTATTCAGATTGATCCTAAGAAGATAGAGTCAGTCAAGAACTGGCCTAGACCCACTACAGCTATGGAGATTAGGAGTTTCTTGGGTTTGGGGGTTACTACCATCGTTTTGTGGAGGGTTTCTCATCCATAGCAGCCCCAATGACTAAATTGACTCAGAAAGGTGCCCCATTTAAATGGTCATATGACTGTGAGGCGAGCTTTCAGAAGCTCATGACAACCTTGACTACAGCTCTGGTGTTGGTATTACCATCATATTCAGGTTCTTTTACGATGTATTGTGATGCTTCTCGAGTTATCCTTGGAGTAGTATTGATGTAGAATGGTAGGGTGATTGCGTATGCGTCTCGTTAGTTGAAATTCCATGAGAAGAATTACCTTGTTCATGACTTAGAGTAGGCAGCCATTGTTCATGCTTTAAAAACTTGGAGGCATTATCTTTATGGCGTACCGTGTGAAATTTTTACTGACCATCACAACCTCCAGTACTTATTCAAGCAGAAAGATCTAAATTTGAGGCAGCGGAGATGGTTAGAGTTGCTAAAAGATTATGATTTCACCATATTGTATCACCCAGGGAAGGCCAATGTGGTGGCCGATGCATTGAGTAGAAAGGCGGCGAGTATAGGCAGTCTTGCGTATATTCTAGTTGGTGAGAGACTGTTGGCTGCAGACATTCAGACGTTGGCTAATCAGTTCGTGAGGTTGGATATTTCGCCCAACATTGTTCAAGCTTGTACGATCGCTCGGTCTACTCTAATTGACCGTATCTGGGAGTGGCAGGATGATGACCCACATTTGGCGGTCCTTAGGGACACAGTTCGGCACAGTGATGCCAAGAAGGTTACAGTTGGAGATGATGGTGTTTTGAGGATGCAAGGTCGTTTATGTGTGCCTAATGTTTATGGCCTTCTTGAGTTGATCCTTAAGGAGGCTCACAGTTCCAAGTATTCGATTCATCCAGGTGCAGCCAAAATGTACCAATACTTGAGACAACATTATTGGTGGAGAAGAATGAAGAAGGACATTATTGCGTATGTGGCTCGTTGCTTAAATTGTCAGCAGGTAAAGTATGAGCATCAGAGAACTGGTGGTTTGCTTTAGCAGATAGAGATTCCTGAGTGGAAGTGGGAGCGGATCACTATGGACTTCGTTGTTGGGCTTCCACGGACTCAAAGGAAATTTGACACAGTTTGGGTTATTGTAGATAGGCTGACTAAATCAGCACATTTCATTCCTGTGGCAAGTACTTATACTTCAGAGCGGTTTCTTGAGTTATATATTCAGGAGATAGTTCACTTTCATGGTGTGCCCGTATCTATCATTTCTGATCGGGGTACACAGTTTACTTCGCACTTTTGGGGGGCAGTTCAGCGTGAGTTGGGTACCCGAGTGGAGTTGAGTACAGAATTTCACCCTCAGACTGACGGGCAGTCCGAGCGTACCATTCAGATATTGGAGGATATGCTCCGCGCTTGTGTTATTGACTTTGGAGGGTCGTGGGTTCAGTTCTTGCGGTTAGCGGAGGTTGCTTATAATAATAGTTATCAGTCGAGCATTCAGATGGCTCCTTACAAGGCGTTATATGGTAGACGGTGCAGATTGCCAGTTGGATGAATTGAGCCAGGAGAGGCTTGGTTGTTGGGTACATACTTAGTTCAGGAGGCCTTAGATAAGGTCAAGATTATTCAGGAGAGACTCCGTGCAGCTCAATCTAGGCAAAATAGTTACACCGATCGTAAGGTTCTTGATGTGGCATTCATGGTTGGAGAGAGAGTATTGCTTCGTGTGTCGCCCATGAAGGGTGTTATGAGATTTTGGAAGAAGGGTAAGTTGAGCCCTAGGTATATCGGGCCATTTAAGATTCTTGATAGAGTGAGGGAGGTATCTTATACACTTTCATTGCCTCCAAGGTTATCCTCAGTATATCCGGTATTCCACGTGTCTATGCTCCGGAAATATCACGGTGACTGTCCCACGTGTTAGATTTCAGCTCTGTCCAATTAGACGAAGACTTGACTTATGAGGAGGAGCCGGTAGCCATTTTAGACCGGCAGGTTCGTCAATTGCGATCTAAGAGTTATCCTTCAGTTCGAGTGCAGCGGAGGGGCCAGCCCGTTGAGGCAGCTACTTGGGAGTGCGAGTCGGACATGCAGAGTAGATATCCACACTTGGTTGCCAATTCAGGTAATTTTCTATGTCCGTTCGAGGACGAACGTTTGTTTTAGAGGTGGAGATTCTGATAACCCAAGGGGTCATTTTATAAATTTAGACTCCGTTCCATGCTTAATAGCCATAAATAGACTAATTTAAATACCTCAATTAGCGTGCGCAGTCCGGGCATGAAACCGGAAAGTTTTTATGTGAAAATATGAGAAATAGTGATTTCTAAAATTTAAATTTGATAAAAGTTGACTTTGGTCAACATTTTGAGTAAACGGACCCGGATCTGTGTTCTGACGATACTGGGAGGTCCACAGTAAAATATAGGACTCGGGCGTATGCTCGGAAATGAATTTCGAGGTCCCAAGCCCTAGAAATCAATTTTTGAAAGAAATTATTTTGCTGGAATATTTATGAATTATAGAAAAGAAATAATGGTTGAAATAATTGGTATCGGGTCCGTATTTTGATTCCGGAGCCCGGTACAAATTTTTTATGATATTAAAAAGATAACTATGAAATTTGGTGAAAAACGGATTCGTTTGACTTGATTCGGACATCCGGTTGAAGAGTTATGAACTTTAAGAGTTCTTGTTGAAAATGATGAGTTTTGAGGTTTAATTTATAGTTTTACATGCTATTTTCATGATTTGATCGCACGAGCAAGTCCGTATAATATTTTTAGACTTGCGTGCATGTTTTGTTTAGAGCCTCGAGGGCTCGGGTGAGTTTCGGGTAGGCCACCGGGTGTTTTACACTTAAAGAGAATTGCTGGCTTTTCATTTTCTGGTGTCCAAGTCTGTTGTTCTATGCGATCGCATAGGAAGGTCCGCGATCGCATAATATAAAGTCTGAGATCCCAAATTTTTCATCGTACGAACGCAACACCAGGGATGCGATCGCATTTCTTCACTGGGCTAAGTTGTGCGAACGCACTCCCTGCTATGCGAACGCACATCATTAAAACAGGCCTGGGGGAGGGGAGGCCAGTACCCTATGATATCGCACCCCTCCTCCCGTGAACGCACTGCCCCAGCCCCCCTTACCCTATGCGAACGCATCTCTTTGAGTGCGATCGCATAGGCCTTCAGCCCAGCTAATATAAATACTCTTCTAAAAATGGGCAGACCTTCTTCTTCACCATATTTTTGAGGTTTACAGCCCTAATAGCGATTTTCTTTAAGAATTACATCCCCAAGTCATAGGTAATCAATTCTAAACTTTGTTCTTTCAATTCCTTACTGTTTTTCATCACTTTTAAAGCAAAAACTAAGAATCTTCATGGTAAAAATTGAGGGTTTGGGTAGAATTAGAGAATTTTGTAAAAATCAAATTTTTATATCGAATTAAGGTCATATTTCAAAACTAATAGTATATTTGGGTTCGTGGGTGAATGGGTAAACGTAATCTGGTCCCAACCCCGAGTTTGGACCAAGCGGACACGAGGTCGAGTTTTCACTTTTTTTAGAAAACTTAGGAAAAGCCATATTTTTCAATAAAGTTAGTTCCTTTAGCATAGATTAATGATATTGAGTTAATTATGATTAGATTCGAGCAAGTTAGAGGTGAATTCAAAAGGGAAAGCAGTAATTGAGCAGTCAGTGGCCTACGAAATTGAGGTAAGTGTTTGATCTAACTTTGACTTGAGGGAATAGGAATCCCCACTTATTTGCTATGTGAATTTTCATGTGTGTGGTGTATAGGTGAGGTGACGAGTATCTATGCACCACCAAATGGTCTGTTAAAAATGATCCCTTACCCATTCACAATTTAATTGATTATGGTCTTAATTGTCCTATGTTCATTTTTGTTTCTATGATTACTTGGCCTTGTTATTTTGTTGTCAAATATCGTTGTGGTTATTTTGGAAAGAGTATTGGTTGTTTTGGCTAGTTCCCTTGTGGTATAAAACGGTNTAAATAAGAAACCGTATTTTTCTCATAAACATCATCAATAACTTCTCAACCATGAACCAATGGAATATATATATATATATATTCCATTGGTTCATGGTTGAGAAGTTATTGATGATGTTTATGAGAAAAATACGGTTTCTTATTTATAATTGTTGAGACAAAAATATTGTGAAAGGCTGGGCCTAAATTGTGAAATTTATGAATGAATTGATATGAGATGTATGGTGGGAGCGGGTTGCACGCCGCAACAAGGAGTGATAAGGGTGGACAGGTGGGACCGGGTTGCACGCTACAACAGGAGTAATAAGGGTGATATATTTAGGGAGGAGCAATAAGGGTGGACAGATGGGAGCGGGTTGCACACTGCAACAAGGAGCGATAAGGAAGGACATTTATATTTTACTGATGTTTAAAGAAAATAAATATTTGAAAAGCTTAAATGTTTATTTTACTATTCTTCACATTTTGGCACTACTTTTATTTAAAGTTAAAGTTTGGAAACTCGTAAATTCATTTGCGAACTTGGTTATAGCTGAGACCTGGAAAGAAGCAGTTGAGTATTTTATTCTTGTTGCAGTACTTAATTATTTGTTTAGATTTCCCTCTTGCTTTATATATTATTTTCACATGTTATATTGTTAAATTCCTCGCCGTAGCCTCGTCACTACTTCGTCGAGGTTAGGCTCGACACTTACTCAGTACATGGGGTTGGTTGTACCGATACTACACTCTGCACTCTTTTGTGCAGATCCAGGTACCTGCCAGATGTAGAGACATTTAGAGACATTATTCAGTTATGCGGAGACACGAGGTATATCTGCTGGCGTCCGCAGATCTCGAGAGTCTTCTCCCATTTCTTATAAAACTGTTTTATTATATTCAAGATAGTTGTAATATTTCTTTCAGCCCAGTATTTGTAGTATTCTTTAGTAGTTCGTGAATTGTGACACCAGACTCTGGGATAGTTCTAGATTCATTTATATGATTAGTTTCGTGGCTCGGTTTAATTAATTAATTGTTTATTTCTCTTTATTATATTAGGAATCATTTATTAAAAGCCAGTAGACTCAGTTTACTTTAGATTATTTTATTATGTCTAAATGGATAAATAATGCAAGGTAGTTAATCGGATTCTAACATTGGCTTGCCTAGCAAGTGTGGTGTTAGGTTCCATCACGATCTCTAAGGTTGGGAATTTGGGTCGTGATAAGTTGGTATTAGAGCACTAGGTTTCTTAGGTCTCATAATTCAGGAAAGAGCTTAGTAGAGTCTGAAGGATCGGTACGGAGACGTCTGTACTTATCTTTCGGAGGCTATTGACATAGGAAACAACTCCATTTTTATTTCTACACTATCATGCGATTCTAGTATCCCAAATACTGATTAGATTTTTATATTCCCTCGCAGATGGCTAGAACATGTGCTTCATCTTCCGCTGACCAGCAGCATTCCGGTCCTCCAGCAGCAGCAACAGCAGCTCCTACTAGGGGCAGAGGCTGAGGCCACGCCAATGGCCGAGGCAGGGGAAGGACTCAGCCCATTGCTCAAGCAGCAACCCCAGCTGCTGAACCTCAAATTGAGATTGATGAGGGGGTTCCGGATCAGACTGTTCCAGCGGGACCAACTTAGGTTACCGAGGGGTTTATTGCTACCCCGGTTCTTCAAGATGTTTTGGTCCGTTTAGTGGGTTTGATGGAGAGTGTGGCCCAGACAGGCACATTCCCTGTTGTAGCAGCCGTATCTCAGGCTGGAGGCGGGGTCTAGACTCCTGCCACCGATACTACAGTCCAGACTACTCCTTAGGTTGAGACCCCAATAGCCAATCCCGTTGGGGTAATTCAGCGAGTTGCAGCAGTGTCGCCCTTTAATGGGGCAACTATGTCTACCAATGCTTTATGGAGATTGGACAGGTTCATTAAGTTATTTCCTATTCACTTCAGTGGTGCTACTTCAGATGACCCTCAGGAATATCTGGATAGTTGTCATGAGGTGTTGTGAAATATGGGTACTTCTGAGAACAATAGCGTCGATTTTGCTGCTTTTCAGATGACTGGTTCCGCCAAGAAATAGTGGAGGGATTTTCTGTTGACTAGACCAGTTGGATCACCTGCTTTGACTTGGGATCAGTTCTCTCATCTCTTTCTGGAGAAGTTTTTGCATGTTACTATTCGAAAGGATAAGCGATGTTAGTTTGAGCGACTTCAGCAGGGCAGCATGACAGTGACCCAATATGAGACTTGTTTCGTGGATTTGGCTAGACATTCCATTCTTTTATTGCCCACATATAGGGAGAGGGTCAGACGGTTTATTGATAGTGTTGCTCACCCCATCAGGTTGCAGATGGACAAGGAGATAGGGACCAAGATTTCTCTTCAGGATGCTGCTAATATAGCTAGGAGGGTTGAGTCAGTTTTTGGGATGGGAGGTCAGGGTTCAGACAAAAGACCTCGCCATTCCGATAGATTCAGCGGTGCCTCGTCTAGGGGCATAGATACTCAGGGCAAAGGATATGCTTCCAGGCCATTTAATTCAGCGCTTCAGACGTCCCATGGTGCTTCAGGAGGTCGTAGCTCTTACTTGCCTTATCCTGATCAGTCAGCCCCAATCAGATCACCTCCTCTTCAGAGTTATTATCGTGGTCAGCCGATTCGTCAAGGTCAACCTCAGCATCAGGATAGTTGTTATGAGTGTGGTGAGTATGGGCACATTCAGAGATCTTGTCCGAAATTCTTGGGTAATAAACCTCAGTACCAAAATTCCCGTGCCATAGTTCCGGCACCAGCTGCAGCACCACCTGCCCAGCCATCCAGGGGTAGGGGTCAGGTAGTCAGAGGTAGAGGTCAGAATGTTAGAGGTGGAGGTCAGCATGCTAAAGGTGGAGGCCAGCCGGCTAGAGGTGGTGGCCAGCCCGTTAGAGGTGGAGGACCACATGTTAGGGGTCCTCCTGGTGACGTAGTTCAGGGTGGTGGGGCCCATCCCCGACTATATGCATTTCCAGCCAGGCCTGAGGCAGAGTCCTCTGATGCTGTTATTACAGGTATTATCTCAGTTTGTGATAGAGTTGCTTCAGTTTTGTTTGATCCGGGGTCTACTTACTCGTATGTTTCATCCTATTTTGCCTCATATTTGAATGTGCCATGTAATTCCTTGAGTTTTCTTGTTTCTGCGTCTACACCGGTGGGGGATGCTATCGTGGTAGATCGAGTATACTATTCGTGGGTGGTAGTCATAGAAAGTCTTGAAACTAGTGTGGATCTTTTACTTCTAGACATGGTTGATTTTGATGTTATATTGGGCATGAAATTGTTGTCGCCTTATTATGATATCTTAGACTGTCACGCCAAGACAGTTACCTTAGCATTGTCGGGGTTGCCTCATTAGAATGGAAAGGGACCCCTTGTCATTCTCCCAGCCGGGTAATTTCATATGCCAAGGCTCGCCGCATGGTGGAGAAAGGGTGTTTGTCTTATTTGGACCGTATTCGTGATTCCGAAGCCGGGGTTTCTTCGATAGAGTCAGTTCCTATCGTACATGAGTTTCCTGAGGTATTCCTTACAGACCTGCCGGGTATGCCACACGATAGGGATATTGATTTCTGTATTGATGTGGCACTGGGCAATCAACCCATTTCCATTCCTCCATATCAGATGGCCCCACTAGAATTGAAAGAATTAAAAGAATAGTTGCAAGACTTGCTAGATAAGGGTTTCATAAGGCCCAGTGTCTCACCTTGGGGTGCACCGGTTTTGTTTGTAAAGAAGAAAGATGGGTCGATGAGAATGTGTATAGATTACCGGCAGCTGAATAAAGTTACTATAAAGAATAAATATCCGTTGCCGAGAATTGATGACATGTTTGATCAGCTTCAGGGTTCTAGAGTATTTTCGAAAATCGATTTGAGGTCAGGCTATCATCAACTAAAGATTAGGGCGTCCAATATTCCTAAGACAACCTTTCGGACGAGGTATGGGCATTATGAATGTTTGGTTATGTCTTTTGGTCTGACTAATGTTCCACCAGCCTTTATAGACTTAATGAATCAGGTTTTCAAGCCCCGCCTGGACTCTTTCGTGATCGTGTTCATTGATGACATTCTTATATACTCCCGCAGTCGGGAAGAGCATGAGCAGCATCTCTGTATAGCACTCCAGACTTTGAGAGATAATCAGTTTCATGCCAAGTTTTCATAATGTGAGTTCTTGTTAGATTCAGTAGCCTTTTTGGGTCATATTGTATCAGCGGAGGGTATTCAGGTTGATCCTACGAAGATAGAGGCAGTCAAGAACTGGCCTAGATCCACTACAACTATGGAGATTAGGAGTTTCTTGGGTTTGGCGGGTAACTACCGTCATTTTGTGGAGGAGTTCTCATCCATAACATCCCTAATGACTAAATTGACTTAGAAAGGTGCCCCATTTAAATGGTCAGATGAGTGTGAGGCGAGCTTTCAGAAGCTCAAGACAGCCTTGACTACAGCTCCGGTGTTGGTATTACCATCAGATTCGGGTTCTTTCACGGTGTATTGTGATGCTTCTCGATTTGACCTTGGAGCAGTATTGATGCAGGATGACAGAAACGTATGCGTCTCGTCAGTTGAAAGTCCATGAGAAGAGTTACCATGTTCATGACTCACAGTTGGCATCCATTGTTCATGCTTTAAAATATTTGAGGCATTATCTTTATGGCGTGCCGTGTGAAATTTTTACTGACCATCGTAGCCTCCAGTACTTATTCAAGCAGAAAGATCTAAATTTGAGGCAGCGGAGATGGTTAGAGTTGCTAAAAGATTATGATGTCACCATATTGTATCACCCAGGGAAGGCCAATATGGTGGTCGATGCATTGAGTAGAAAGGCGGCGAGTATGGGCAGCCTTGCGTATATTCCAGTTGGTGAGAGACCGTTGGCTGCAGACATTTAGACGTTGGCTAATCAGTTCGTGAGGCTGGATATTTCACCCAGCAGTGTTCTAGCTTCTACGGTCGCTTGGTCTTCTCTAATTGACCGTATCCGGGAGCGGCAGGATGGTGACCCACATTTGGCGGTCCTAAGGGACACAGTTCGACACGGTGATGCCAAGAAGGTTACAGTTGGAGACGATGGTGTTTTAGGGATGCAGGATCATTGATGTGGGTCTAATGTTGATGGCCTTCGTGAGTTGATCCTTGAGTAGGCTCACAGTTCCAAGTATTTGATACATCCAGGTGCAGCCAAAATGTACCAAGACTTGAGACAACATTATTGGTGGAGAAGAATGAAGAAGTACATTGTTGCGTATGTGGTTCGTTGCTTAAATTGTCAGCAGGTAAAGTATGAGCATCAGATACCTAGTGATTTGCTTCAGCAGATAGAGATTCCTGAGTGGAAGTGGGAGCGTATCACTATGGACTTCGTTGTTGGGCTTCCACAGACTCAAAGGAAATTTGACGCAGTTTGGGTTATTGTAGATAGGCTGACTAAATCAGCACATTTCATTCATGTGGCAAGTACTTATACTTCAGAGCGATTGGCTGAGTTATTATTCGGGAGATAGTTCGCCTTCATGGTGTGACCGTATCTATCATTTCTGATTGGGGTACACATTTTACTTCATACTTTTGGAGGGCTGTTCAGCGTGAGTTGGGTACCCGAGTGGACTTGAGTACAAGATTTCACCCTCAGACTGACGGGCAGTCCGACCGTACCATTCAGATATTGGAGGATATGCTCCGCGCTTGCGTTATTGACTTTGGAGGGTCGTGGGATCAGTTCTTGTCGTTAGTGGAGTTTGTTTATAATAATAGTTATCAGTCGAGCATTCATATGGCTCCTTATGAGGTGTTATATGGTAGACAATGCAGATCTCCAGTTGGATGGTTTGAGTCGGGAGAAGCTCGGTTGTTGGGTATAGACTTAGTTCAGGAGGCCTTAGATAAGGTCAAGACTATTCAGGAGAGACTCCGTGCAGATCAGTCTAGGAAAAAGAGTTACGCCGATCGTAAGGTTCGTGATGTGGCATTCATGGTTGGAGAGAGAGTATTGCTTCGTGTGTCGCCCATGAACGGTTTTATGAGATTTTGAAGAAGGGTAAGTTAAGCCCTATGTATATCTGGCCGTTTGAGATTCTTGATAGAGTGGGGGAGGTAGCTTATAGACTTCCATTGCCTCCAGGGTTATCCTCAGTTCATCCGGTATTCCACGTGTCTATGCTATGGAAATATCAAGGTGACCCCTCCCAAGTGTTAGATTTCAGCTCTGTCCAATTGGACCAAGACTTGACTTGGAGGAGCCGGTAGCCATTTTAGACCGGTAGGTTTTTCAGTTGGGATCTAAGAGTTATCCTTTAGTTCGAGTGCAGCGGAGGGGCCAGCCCGTTGAGGCAGCTACTTGGGAGTCCGAGTCAGACATGCAGAGTAGATATCCACACTTGTTTGCCAATTCAAGTAATTTTCTATATCCGTTCAAGGACGAACGTTTGTTTTAGAGGTGGAGATTGTGATGACCCAAGGGGTCATTTTATAAATTTAGACTCAGTTCCATGCTTAATAGCCATAAATAGACTAATTTTAAATACCTCGATTTGTGTGAACAGTCCGGGCGTGAAACCGGAAAGTTTATATGTGAAAATATGAGAAATAGTGATTTCTAAAATTTAAATTTGATAAAAGTTGACTTTAGTCAACATTTTGAGTAAACGAACCCCGGATCCGTGTTCCGACGATCCCGGGAGTTCTGCGGTAAAATATAGGACTCGGGCGTATGCCTGGAAATGAATTCCGAGGTCCCAAGCCCTAGAAATCAATTTTTGAAAGAAATTATTTTGCTGAAATATTTATGAATTAAAGAAAAGAAATAATATTTGAAATCATTGGTATCGGGTCCGTATTTTGATTCTGGCGCCCGGTACAGATTTATTATGATATTAAAAAGTTAACTGTGAAATTTGGTGAAAAACGGAGTTCGTTTGACGTGATTCGGACATCCGGTTGAAGAGTTATGAACTTTAAGAGTTCTTGTTGAAAATGATGAGTTTTGAGGTTTAATTCATAATTTTACATGCCATTTTCATGATGTGATCGCACGAGCAAGTCCGCATAATATTTTTAGACTTGCGTGCATGTTTTGCTTAGAGCCCCGGGGGCTCGGGTGAGTTTTGGGTAGGCCACGGGGTGCTTTACACTTAAAGAGAATTCCTGGTTTTTCATTTTCTGGTGTCCAGGTCTGTTGTTCTATGCGATCGCATAGGAAGGTCTGCAATCGCATAGTGTAAAGTCTGAGATCCCAAATTTTTGATTGTGCGAACGCAACACCAGGGATGCGATCTCATTTCTTCACTGGGGTAAGTTGTGTGAACGCACTCCCTGCTATGCGAACGCACAACATTAAAAAAGGCCTGGGGGAGGGGAGGCCAGTACCCTATGCGATCGCACCCCTACCCTCGCGAACGTACTGCCCCAGACCCCTTACCCTCGTGAACGCACTGCCCCAGACCCCTTACCCTATGCGAACGCATCTCTTTGAGTGCGATTGCATAGGCCTTCAGCCCAGCTAATGTAAATACTCTTCTAAAAATGGGCAGACCTTCTTCTTCACCATATTTTTGAGGTTTACAGCCGTAATAGCGATTTTCTTCAACAATTATCATCGGTAAGTCATAGGTAATCAATTCTAAACTTTGTTCTTTCAATTCCTTACTGTTTTTCATCACTTTTAAAGTAAAAACTAAGAATTTTCATGGTAAAAATTGGGGATTTGGGTAGAATTAGGGAATTTTTTAAAAATCAAATTTTTACATCGAATTAATGTCGGATTTCAAAACTAATAGTGTCACGACCCGATTTCGGAGTCGTGAATGTGCCTGTCGTAGAACCAGGCAAGCCGCCCATTTTATCTAAGCGAAATTCAATTTCCAGTAAAAATACAATTTTAAACGAAATTTTTTATAATACTAATAATCTGAAGTTTTGAAACAATATCTGAAACAAAATTTAAAATCTTCAACCGCGGATCCGGTGTCACTCAGTCATAAGCTGCTATAACATTAAGCAAGGAAAATGAGAAATGGACAACATGGTCTCAAAATAAAGAACAACAGGTAGAATAAGAAAGAGAAGACAAGGTCGCGATCACCAGCTGCTACCTCGACGACTCCAATGAAACTCTGACAGTTTCTCAGTATCCACTACCGAGTCCCGGTGTACCTGGATCTGCACACAAGGTGCAGGGGGTAACGTGAGTACACCAACTCAGAAGTAACGAACCCAAACTATAGGCTGAGAGGTAGTGACGGACTAAACCTCAGAATTTGCGTGGCATACATAAATTAGACATGCTAACAGTTTATCTGAATGAGTAAATATGCCAAGTATGCCAGTATACTCTACATGCCATCATAAAGAAAAATTGTATGAAACTAGTGTGGATATGCACATAGTGTTCACAACCCTCACATAGCAGTCCACTCAGTACCGTATATGGCTCTTAGGCCCAGGGAAGGTCTATCCCGGAAGGTACATAATTATCAGTGACCGTAGTCACTTGGTACTGAGGAAACATGCCAATCCAGCCCCACAGAGGAAGTCCATCTCCGGAATACGACACTCGGACAAGATCCATGTCCAGGGATGATCCATCCCTCACATAACATCAACTTCGGACATGATCCATGCCCAGGGAAAATCCATCCCTCAACATCAATGCGCTCACTGGGGGTGTAAAGACTCCGGAGAGGAGACTGAAGTATGAAGTGATATGCTATAACAGGATTGAGTATATGAAATCAAATAATCACAAAATGAGACATTAATATACGATCACTCGGGTCTCAGCATTTTTGGCGTGGAGCCTAGCATTTATACTTAACATGATTTCTAACAGGTTCACAATTACTACATTAATAGAAGTGCGAATATCGATCAGTAATAGCTACTAGACAAATGTCATGGGATGAGCCAGGCCACAAATACTCAGTGCACACCCGCACGCCCGTCACTTGGCATGTGCGTCACTCAATTATAGTCATAAATCATTTAGCTCGGGGTTTCGAACCCTCAGAACCATGTTTGGAAACGTTACTTACCTCAAAACCGGCTAAAAACCTAGCCCTCAATGCATTTTCCTCTAGACTGGGCCTACCAAAAATCAGATTCATATCCTTATAATATGCCAAGGAACGAAACCCATTCGAAAATTACCAAATTTACCCAAAAATCCTAAAATTGGCCAAACCCGACCCCTTGGCCCACGTCTCAGAACTCGATGAAATTTACACCACAAGAGTCCTCATCCTCCCACGAGTCTATACATACCAAGAACACTGAAATTACAGTCCAAATGACCCCTCATCCTCATCCTCATCCTCCCACGAGTCTCTTAATCACAAGCCCTAATTACCCATTTTTAGCACTGATTTTCCCCAATTTTCACCATTAATCAGACCTTTAATCACATATAAACGAGTTTTAAGTCCAAAATCCTTACCTCAATGAAGAACTATCGATTTCCCTCTTCAAAAACCCTTCAAAAGATTCAAACCCAAATAATAATGGTGAAATAATGACCAAAGTTCGCTAAGGGCCCTTTTTATATGTTCTGCCCAGCGATGACCGCACCTGCGGTCCCAGGTGCGCACCTGCGCGTTTTACTTAAGGGATCAAAACTCGCATGTAACGACCCGGTCGGTCGTTACATAGAATCTACATTTATATTTACTGTTATTTCCTCGTCATAGCTTGGTTAAATTATTCTTGATGTATTAGAGTTGGTAGGCTCGGAATCGGAATATTTATAATGAGAATTTAGTCACTTAGTCTTTGAAAATAGCCTTAGAGTTGGAAAAGTCAACTGAGAGTTAATTTATTGGTAAACAACCTCGGAATGAGGATCTTATGGCTCGGATAGCTTCGTTAGGTGATTTGGGACTTAAGAATGTGTTCGGAACATTTTTGTGAGGACCGGTGTACAATTAGGCTTGAATTGGCGAAAGATAGTTTTTGGTAATTTTTGGTCGGTAGTGGAAATTAGGCTATCGGGGTCAGAATTGAATTCCAATAGTTGGAACAGGTTCGTAATGTCAATTTGGAGATGTCTGCAAAATTTCAGGTCAATCGGAGTTGTTTTGGATAGTTTCGGCATCGTTGGTGGATAGAAATTTCAAAGTTCTTAGGCTTGAATTTGATGTGATTTTGGTGTTTTGATGTTATTTTAGTGTTTTGGGAGTGCAACTAAGTTTGCATGATCATATATGATATGTTGGTATGTTTGGTTGGGGTCTCGAGGGGCTCGGGATTGATTTCGGATGGTTAACGGGAAGTTCGGAGTTGGAAATTTGTAGCAAACAGCTGCTGGTGTGAATTCACTGTTGTTTCCGCACCTGCGGATGTTTGATCGCAGATGCGGGCCCGCAGGAGCGTAGAAGGCTCCGCAGGTACGAGATTGAGTCAGCCTAGGAGAGCATCGCAGATGCTGACACTTGACCGCACCTGCGAGGTCGCGAGTGCAGAAGTGGAGCCGCAGATGCGGAGTTTGATCGGTTTAATGAAAAGTCGTAGGTGCAGTTGATTTGACCGCAGGTGCGAGTCCGCAGTTGCGAAAATACCTGGGCAGAAAGTATAAAAAGGAGACTTCGTGAATTTTAACCCCTTTTCCACCATTGTTGTGCGGGTTCTGAGGGTTTTGAGGGATTTTGAAGAGGGAAACATTGGTGCATCATTGAGGTAAGCTTTTTGGGCTCATTAACTCGATTGTAGGTTATTAAAGACCTTAATATTAGTGTTAAATTCATGAAAATCAGTAGAAAAAGGTGGAGCTAGGGCTTTAGATTATGAGACCTTTAGGGGTCGATTTGAGGGGTCAAACGAACTCTGATTTTAGCGTTATTTATATGTACGGACTCGTGAGAGGATGAAGAACATTTTGGTATCAAAATTTTCGAGTTCCGAGACGCGGGCCTGGGGGTCGGGTTTTGGCTAAATTCGGGTTTTATGCTAAAATTGGTACTTTTCAATTGGAATTCATTCCTTTAGAATAATTTGATGATAAAGATCTGATCTTTATAGATTTGGAGAGCTCAGAAGTTGATTCGAGAGGCAAGCGGGTTGCAGAGTAGCTTTTCGGGCTAGTTTGAGGTAAGTAATGTCTTCAAATCCTATCCTGAGGGTATGAAACCCCAGACTCTGCATCCTTTCATGGATTTTGGAATGCAAAGATTGGAAATTTGGAAATATATTCCTTTTTAGGCAACTATCGAGTTGCGGACCCGATTTTAAAGCCTATGCTTAATAGTATTGATATATTTTGATATAATTTGGGCTGCAAGCCATGTTTGGGGCCTAGTGCCGATCTGTTTACCCCTTGGGGGTTGTTGTTTACTATTTTCCTCACTTGATATGTTATGATTTCCACTCAGTCTTTCCGTGATAATTGTTTTGACAATCAGAGTATTTTGCTATTATTTCTTGAAAAATGAAACATTGTTTTGGGTCGAGAACCAGGTATAATGATGGCCCGAGTGACATGCTGAGAGTGTCTGACTGAGTGAGGTTGCGGGCTAATATTGTGAGGATGTTATGATACGAGAGAGGCCGAGGGCCAATATTGTGAGTAATTTATGCCATGATTTGGCTTGTTATAGCACTTGGGCTGTAGGAGCCCCTCCGGAGTCTGTACACACCCCCAGTGAGCGCATGTAACTACTGAGTGCGAGTGATGCCCGCGGGGCTGATACCGAGTGACTGTGAGGTTGCCCGCTGGGCTGATACTGAGTGATGGTGAGGTTCTGAGGGGAATTGTTACGAGACATGATTATGGCCCGAGGGGCAGATTTATGATGATTTTACTGAGTTTTTGACTGTGATTCACTTGGTTTTTCATACTGATATTACTGAGAGTTTTACTGAGAAATATTGAAAAATATACTTGGTTCAAAGGATTTTATGGAAACTGTTTTTTGAACTTATGTACACTTTATTGAGACTTGGCATTTACTGTTTTTTGGATTGGTGTTTTGTGCTGTGTGTTTCTTGTTCTCAGACTGTGATTTATTTTCATTACTACTGATTTGTCGTACTCATCATTACTCCTCGTGCCTCTGTGCACAGATACAGGTACCGGTTCGGAGCAGTAGCTGTCTTCGTTCGCTTTCAGCATTTACAGGATTTTGAGGTAGCTGTGCAGCGTCCGCAGCTTCTTCATTTCCCTTCCTCATATATTATTAGCATTTGATTCATAGACACTTATTATGACATTAGCAGAGTTAGTTTATTTTCTTAGATGCTCATGATCATTGACTCCAGTCTTGGGAGGATTGTTTAGAATGTTAGATTATTATTGGGGCGTAAAGACTTAAAGAAATTATTTTATGCTTTGTTGTTACTTGTTACTGATTATTGAAACATCATAATAGAATGGATGGGTAGTTATGTGATGGTTGGCTAGCCTAGTTCCACGATAGGCGCCATAACGAACTGTTAGGATTTGGGGTCGTGACAAGTTGGCATCAGAGCCAAGTTACATAGGACTCAACGGTCATGAGTAGGTTCAGTAGAGTCTTGAGGATCGGTATGGAGACGTTTGTACTTTTCTTCGAGAGGCTGAAGAACTCTTAGGAAAAATCTCATTTTCCTGAACTCTTTCGTGCCAATCTATTGGTTCTTGAAATCTAAACTCATGTTGTTTCATTCTGTCACAGATGGTGAGGACACGCAATACCGATCAGGGTGACCAGACACCAGCCAGACCCACAAGGGGTCGAGGCCGTGGTGGAGTTAGGGGACCAGCCCGTGCAGCAGTCGAGACAGTACCACAAGATCCCCCTATCATTCAGGATAAGGTTCCCGCTGATGGTGCTCCAGCAGGACAGGCTCAGGCAGCGGCAGTGCCTATTGTTATTTCGGGTCTTCAGGAGACTCTTGCTCAGATTTTGACAGTGTGCACCAGTTTAGCTCAGGCAGTTGCTATGTCTACTACTGCCACTGCAGCTCAGACCGGGGGAAGCATTCAGACTCCAGATGCCCAGACACCTGAGTAGGTTGTACAGGGTATTTAGGCACCGGGGGTAGTCCCAGCCCAGCCGGTTGCCCCAGTTCAGGACTATGTGGTTCCTGCTATGCCTGAGGATGAGCAGCGTAGGCTGGAGAGGTTCAGCAGACTTCATCCTCCGACTTTCAGTGGTACAGAAGGCGAGGATGACCAAGGGTTTCTAGATAAGTGCCAGAGGATACTACGTACTGCGGGTATTTTGGAGACTAGCGGGGCCTCATTTGCTACATTTCAGTTTGCTGGTGCTGTTTTCACTTGGTGGGAGGCATTTGAGAGGCGTAGGCCGGTTGGTTCAACACCACTCACCTGGCAGTAGTTCTCCATGCTCTTTTTGGAGAAGTATGTTCCTCAGTCCCACATAGAGAAGCAGTGCAGACAGTTTGAGTAGCTGCGCTAGGGAGAGTTGTCAGTTACTCACTACGAGATGAGGTTTTCCGAGTTGGCTAGACATGCTTCGGAGTTAGTCCCTACTAATAAGGAAAGGATCAGGAGGTTTGTGGATGGTCTCACGTATCAGCTTCGGATTTTGATGACCAGGGAGAGAGTGTCTGGAGCTACATTTGAGCAGGTAGTTGACATTGCTCGGGACATTAAGTCGGTTCGTAGGCAGGAGCATGAGGAGAGGGAGGCCAAGAGGCCTCAGGGATCAGGTAGCTTCATTGGTGCCCCTTATAGAGGGCAGTTTCAGCACAGCAGAGGTCGTCCATTTAGACCTCCACAGCCAGTTCTCCCAACTTATAGTGGTGTATCTTCGGGGCTAGGTCCTCGCAGATCTCATCAGGGATATTCATCTTTTAGCGCCCTTCCAGCTCAAAGCTCCGCTCGAGCATCATCTCATCAGGGTTCTTCTATGCATGGTTCGTCTGGTAGTTATCATGGTGGCAGGGGTTCTGTTGGTCTCAAACGCACACGCAAGTATACGTGGTCGTACAAGTAATATAATGACAAAATCAAGTGTCGAACCCACATAGACTTGTGTAAACTACTTACTAAATCACTATAATTGTTATTTAATCAAACCAAAGTAAAAATCCAGGAATGTAACTATTTTATACTACGATTCTACGAAATAAATAATTATCAAGTAACGAGAGTATTGTTGTGTATTCAATAGAGACAAATATTCCAGGGTTATGATCAATTCACCACTCGTATTGCATTCTAATTAACTCTCCCCATAGTTCAGTCATGGTTGCTAATTAATCGATAAATGCTCTCATAGCCTTCTCCCGAAGCACTACTCGCCTATTCTCAATAGATTAACGCCTATATTCCTATGAAATTAATATATCAGAACGCACTAAGATTACGTTATTTAATTAAGCATGGTGACTAGGTATATTCCTATCCTAACCACAAATCCGCTCCCTGGAAGGGTTAAGATCGCGCTCTCTTCAACTCTTCTCTAATTTATACACGGCTTTCCCAAGCATAGCATAGATAGTATATGGAACCTAACTGCTGGCCAGACAATTAAGCAATTAAACACAGAATTGAAGAAAGGATCATATATTGAGTGAAATATAATCAAGGTTAAACTAATGTCGAATAACAATATTCATGGCTAAATCACAACCCCAGAACAATGGGTGTTTAGCCACTCTTGCTTAAATCAAACAATTGCATAAGTGTTGAATTAATTGTAAATACTAGAAAAATATGAAGAAAACTTATAATCCTCCACTTCCTAATGATCCCGTGCGTATATTCTCTCCAAAGTGGCGTCCAACCCTCAAAAAATAATCTTAGACTTGCTTTTATACGTGTTGGGTAGGTTTAGGGCCGAAATAACCGTGTCCCTGAAAAAATAGGAAAAATTCACATCACCGGCGGCCGCTGCCCATAAAATGATTCTGCCTCCAGCGCCACAGGTGTCGCCCAAAATCGTTAAAATCGTCGGTTTGTCCGATTTTCGTCCGTTTTGGCCCTAATTTCGCGCGTTTCGCCCTCAATTGATCCCAAATTATTCCTACACGTAAAAAAACTTCAAATTAATATAAATCATCACATTTAACATCTAAAACTCATGAAACAAAAGTAAAATATGAGGCGATATATATAGAAATATATACACTTTAAGCTAAACATCAACACCCCACACTTGGACTCTTGCTTGTCCTCGAGCAATGGGATAATCTACTACCCTTCAACACGTATAAAGTTCATTATCAAGGAGTATTTTTCTTTTCAATCACACACCTTACCCCTTGACTATGATCAATACCGGCAATCAAGTATGAACATACAAAATTTCACATTCTTCCCCTTCTTTAAGCATGCCCAAGTATAACAATTCTATCAATCATACCAACAATCTAATTGCAACTACCCAACCTCAAGAGTCAACTTGNTGTAATGTAGGCTAAGGGACTGGTAGGATATATTTAGGAATAGTGACTAACCCTTCTAAGCACTTTAATACACTACCTTCACAAATCAACACATATTCTTCTCAACAAATTCCCTTGCCACAACTCATATTCACCATAGCCCTTTTTCAATTAAGCACTTCTATATTTTCACTAGCACAAATTAATAAAATTAGAAGTATGTATCTTTTTTTACATACTTTTACTATCATTTTTTTTCTTTCTTTCCTACACACACTCCATACATGAAGATTTAATGACTAGTGACTTTTGAATACAATTTCAGTGCACCAACAGTCCTTTCATTGTCTCACCTTACTTCTTTTAGCGACTAAGTGCCTTAGGAGGTAAAAATTCAAAAATCTCAATTTAAGAACAAAATAGGGGTACGACTTGTAATGTGGGTACCAAAGAAAAGGTCGAAAAGCTCAAATGGGCAAACAATGGAAAATTTAATTCTTATGTGACAAGCACATCCATGATCAACAAGAAAAATGCCTACGTCATCTCCTACACTAGCATAACCTACAATTTCCCTTTGATTAAAACACGGGGCAAGTTTTAGATTACACAGGATAGCATAGAAAATCACTAAACCTCACTCACACATTGCACATGACTCAATCACAACTGTTTTGTTCAACTCTCAAATCAAGCAAGCACACAAAATTGAGAGAATTAAGCAATATTACACTATGTAGCATACAAGTCAAGCAACTAAGCTAAGGCGTCACAAAATAGGCTATTTATTTTTACTCGGGCATCACATGTCAAACCAAATACAAGGAAAAGCAGAATGTATGTCATAACCTAATATGCCAGCACCAAACATGTCAATGGGTATCTCAACGTTACTCAGTTTCTTCCTAACTACTAAAAAAAATAATTTTAAATGCCCGGTTCGAGCTACACCCTTGGAAAAGAACTAGTGCCCAAAGAAAAACCAAGGGATACTACCTAACTATCCTAAGAGAAAAATAAAAATCTTTTTGGTGTTTTTAAATCGGACTTTATCCCTCAAGAAAATTGTCCAACAGATCCATCGTTGGGAAAAGTCCGAGATTTTTCTAAAAAACAATAATCACCTCAAAAGTAGTTTCCCCACCCTACACTTATGTTATGCATAGTCCTCGATGCATGATCACAAAGAAAAACATTAAAACAAGGGTAAGAAATACTCCCTGAGACCCTCTCAGGCCTATCTCGGACATGATTCTCAATCTTTAGAGTCGGGATGACCCCACACTTAGGCTCAAACATGCCCCTCAGCTTCAACTTTGGGTACTCAGACTTCCCCTACTCTGCAAAATAAAAACAACACAAAACTCGACACTTAAAACAAATAAAAAATAAAAGATATACAGGATGGGTTGCCTCCCAACAAGCGCCTTATTTATAGTCGTGGCACGACTCTGCTACTCTACTCAGGCTAGGTGCTTTCTCTTCTTCTTTCTCCCATGAAGCCTAGACTTTTTGCACGCTCTTAATGAGTTTCCTTTTTCATCTCTAGCTCTTTTCTCAATTATCTTTACACCCTCAGCTTGCAACACCACCTCCTCTGGATCATTGCCATTCACATAAAGACTCTGCTATATCCCCTTCACGTCGACCACAGTAATCATGCACATGTCCTCATAATGCTTTGGGAGTTTAAGTGCCTTGTACACATTAAAAGTGACCTCGTCATCGTCAGCTCTCATTTTTAACTTCCCTGCTCTCACATCAGTAATTGCTCCACCGGTAGCTAAGAATGGTCACCCCAAAATAATGGGCACTTCCTCATCTACCTCGTAATCAAGAACAGTAAAGTCAGTAGGGAGAATAAATTTTCCCACTCGAACTAACACATCCTCAATAATTCTTTCTAGCATAACTAGTGACCTATCTGCTAACTGTAAATTGTGGTGGGTCTAAGAACCCCCAATCCGAGTTTCTTGAACAAAGAAGAGGGCATCAAATTTATACTAGCCCCTAAATCACACAGGGCTCTACCAACTTCTTGTTTTCCAAGAGAAAAAGGAATTGTGAAACTCCCAGGATCCATCAACTTAGGAGGAAATTTACTTTGAACCCTGGCAATGCACTCTTCAGTAAGTGCAATTGTTTCGAACTCTGCATGTCTTCATTTGTTTGCCACAATGTCTCTGAGATACCTTGCATACTTAGGAACTTCTTGTAAAATTTCCACCAAAGGCAAATTCACACTCACTTGGCTCAACATATCTAGGAACCTCTTGTACTTAGCATCATCTTTTTGCCTCTGCAGTCTTTGTGGAAATGGGGGTGGTGGCCTTGTTTCAATTACTGGCTCGGGCCCTTTACTATCTTTCTCATTCCCCTCAACTGGCTTGGGAACTAATCTCCTTCAGGACGAGCTGTATTTTTCTTTGTTTTTGGAGCTTCTTCTAGTATTCTTCCATTTCTCAAGGTAATTGCATTGACTTGAGTCTTAGGATTAGGCTTAGTATCACTAGGAAGAGCTCCTACTGGTCTGGTATTTTGGGCATTAGCAAGTTGTCCCATTTGGCGTTCTAAATTTCTCATTGCTGCTGCTTGGGCCTCGTGATCAGCCATTATTTTCTAATTGAAAGCAAGTTGGTCGCTCATCATTCACTTCATAATCTCTTCAAGGCTAGCTTGTTGTTCAGTCTGAGGTGGTCTGAATTTTTTTTGGGATGCTTGAGGCCGATACTAATTCTGATTGCCTTGATTTCCACCCCAAGAGAAATTTAGGTGGTTCCTCCAGTTGGGATTGTAAGTGTCCCCATACTGATTCGTTTGGCCTCAATTTACATTACCCACAAAATTTATAGACTCTGGATTTGCTGGGCATGGATTGCTCATGTGACCCTCTCCACAGACTTCACAAAATACCTGAATCTGTTGCACTGGTTGCACTGGTTGTGCCTGTTGCAGTGGTTGAGACTGTTGCTTGTTAATGATCAGGGTCATCTGATTGACTTGGTTAGTCAATGTAGATATTTGAGCTGACAATGCTGAGACAACATCTAGTTCAAGAACCCCTGGTGACTTTTGAACCACATTCCTTCCCATCTCACCTTGCCAGTCTGGATTGCTTTTGGAGAATTTATTCAATAATGCAAATATTTCATCATA
>ML382673.1:15437-39111 GCA_005239525.1 Nicotiana knightiana | reverse complement strand
ATTACCAATCGTTCATGAGATCATGTGCCCTCACCAACAACAAAAGAGTGAATATAACTAGTCCACACATTCAAATATGCTTTTGAACATTATTTAAGGACATCACACACTTGAACAATTTCACTCACTCTCACAAATAATTCACATGCATCCCGTGGTAATACCATAAGCTTGCCCGTAGTGTAGATCTCCACTAATTCAAGTTAGCCAAATCTAGGATCAATTAGGACTTTTAAGGTTGTAATGTAGGCTAAGGGACGGGTACGATATATTTAGAAATAGTAACTAACCCTCCTAAGCACTTTACTACACTACCTTCACAAATTAACACATATTCTTCTCAACCAATTCCCTTGCCACAATTCATATTCAACATAGCCCTTTTTCAATTAGGCACTTCTATATTGTCACTAGCACAAATTAATAAAAATTGGAGGTGTGTATATTTTTGTACATACTTTTACTATCATTTTCTTTTTCTTTCTTTCCTACACACACTCCATACATGAAGATTCAATGGCTAGTGCCTCTTCAATACAATTTTTAGTGCATTAACAGGCCTTTCCATGGCTCCACTCAAAAGTTAATCCCCCATATCCCACCTTACTTCTTTTAGCGACTAAGTGCCTTAGGAGGAAAAAGTGCAAGAATCTCAATTTAAGAACAAAATAGGGGTATGGCTTGTAATGTGGGTACCAAAGAAAAGGTCTAAAGGCTCAAAAGGGCTAGCAATGGAAAATGTAATTCTTATGTGACAAGCACATCCTTGATCAAGCAAGATAATTCCTACGTCATCTCCTAGATTAGCATAACTTACAATTTCGCTTCAATTAACACACAGGTCAAGTTCTAGACTACACAGGATAACATAGAAAATCACTAAACCTCACTCACACATTGCACATGACTCAATCACAATGGTTTTATTCAACTCTCAAGTCAAGCAAGCACATAAAATTGAGAGAATTAAGTATTATCGCACTATGTAGCATACAAGTCATACAATTGAGCTAAGGCGTCACAAAATAGGCTATTTCCTTTTTTTCTCAGGAATCACATGTCAAACCAAATATAAGGGAAAGCAGCATGTATGTCATAACCTAATATGCCGGCATCAAACATGTCATAGAGTATTTCAGAGTAACTCAGTTTCTTCCTAACTACTCTAAAAAAAATTATAATAATTTAAAGTGCCCGGTTCAAGCTACACCCTTGGAAAAGAACTGTTGCCCAAAGAAAAACCAAGGGATACTACCTAACTATCCTACAAAAAATAAGAAAAATCTTTTTGGTGTTTTTTTTTTTAATCGGACTTTATCCCTCAAGAAAATTGTCCAACAGATCCATCGTTGGGAAAAATGCGAGATTTTTCTAAAAAAACAATGATTTTATACAAACACCTCAGAAATTAGTTTCTCCACCCCACACTTATGTTATGAATAGTCCTCGATGCATGATGCACAAAGAAAAACATTAAAACAAGGGTGAGAAATACTCCCTGAGACCCCATCGGGTCTAGCTCGGACATGATTCTCAATCTTTAGAGTCGGGATGACCTCACACTTAAGCTCAAACATACCCCTCAGCTTCAACTTTTGGGTACTCAGACTTCCCCTACTCTGCAAAGTAAAAATAACACAAAACTGACACTAAAAAAAATTTAAAAATAGAATAGATATACAGGATGGGTTGCCTCCCAACAAGCGCCTTATTTAACGTCGTGGCACGATTCTGCTACTCTGCTCAGGCTGGGCGCTTTCTCTTCTTCTTTCTCCCATGAAGCCTAGCCTTTTTGCATGCTCTTAATGGGTCTCCTTTTTCATCTCTGGTTCTTTTCTCAATTATCTTTACACCCTCAGTTTGCAACACCACCTCCTCTGGATCGCTGTCATTCACATAAGGACTCTGCTTTATCCCTTTCACGTCGACCACAGTAATCATGCACAGGTCCTCATAATTCTTTGGGAGTTTAAGTGCATTGTACACATTAAAAGTGACCTCTTCATCATCAACTCTCATTTTTAACTTCCCTTCCCTCACATCAATAATTTCTCCACCAGTAGCTAAGAATGGTCGCCCCAAAATAATGGGCACTTTCGCATCTACCTCGTAATCAAGCACAATAAAATCAGCGGGAAGAATAAACGTTCTCACTCGAACTAACACATCTTCAATAATTCCTTCCGGCATAATTAGCGACCTATCTGCTAACTGTAAGGTGATTGTGGTAGGTCTAGGAGCCCCCAATCCGAGTTTCTTGAACAAAGAATATGGCATCAAATTTATACTAGCCCCTAAATCACACAGGGCTCTACCAACTTCTTGCTTTCCAAGAGACAAAGGAATTGTGAAACTCCCAGGATCCTTCAACTTAGGAGGAAGTTTACTCTGAACTCTGGTACTACACTCTTCAGTGAGTGAAACTGTTTCGAACTCTGCATGTCTTCGTTTATTTTCCACAATATCTCTGAGATACCTCGCATACTTAGGCACTTCTTGCAACATTTCCACCAGAGGAAAATTCACACTCACTTGGCTCAACATATCTAGGAATTTCTTGTACTTAGCATCATATTTTTGCCTCTGCAATCTTTGTGCAAACGGAGGTGGTGGCCTTGTTTCAATTACTGGCTCAGGTCATCTTTCTCATTCCCCTCAACTGGCTTGGGAACTAATTCTCCTTAAGGATGAGCTGTATTCTTCTTTGTTTTTGGAGCTTCTTATAGTATTCTTCAATTTCTCAAGGTAATTGCATTGACTTGATCCTTAGGATTAGGCACAGTATCACTAGGAAGAGCTCCTGCTGGTCTGGTATTTTGGGAACTAGCAAGTTGCCCCAATTGACGTTCCATGTTTCTCATTGTTGTTGTTTGGGCCTGGTGATCAGCCATTATTTTCTTATTGAAAGCAAGTTGGTCGTTCATCATTCTCTTCATAATCTCCTCAAAGCTAGACGATTGTTCAGCCTGAAGTGGTCTGTATTGTTGTTGAGTTGCTTGAGGCCGATATTGATTCTGATTTCCTTAATTACCACCCCAAGAGAAATTTGGGTGGTTCCTCCAGTTGGGATTGTAGGTGTCCCCATATTGATTTTTTTGGCCTCGATTTACATTACCCATAAAATATAAAGATTCTGGATTTGTTTGGCATAGATTGCTCATGTGACCCTCTCCACAAACTTCACAAAATACCTGAATCTGTTGAACTGGTTGCACTGGATGGGCTTGTTGCTTGTTAATGATCAGGTTCATCTGATTGACTTGGTTAGTCAATGTAAATATCTGAGCTGATAATGCTGAGACAACATCTATTTCAAAAACCCCTGGTGACTTCTGAACCACATTTCTCCCCATCTCACCTTGCAAGTCTAGATTGCTTTTGGANCCCATCTCACCTTGCCAGTCTGGATTGCTTTTGGAGAATTTATTCAGTAATGCAAATATTTCATCATAATTCTTCTCCAACACCTGACCTCTGGCTGCTGCATCTACCACAGTTTTTGTTTGCGGATGGAGCCCCTCAATGAAAGTGTGAACTAACACCTCGTTTTTCTGATTGTGATGAGGGCAGTCTCTGAGTAGCCCTTTGAACCTTTCCCATGCTGAATATAACGATTCACCCGTTTTCTGTTTAAAAGAGACTATCTCACTCCTGATCTTTGCAGTCTTTCCTAAAGGGAAGAACCTTGCCAGAAATTTTCTCGCCAAATCATTCCATGTTGTGATAGAATTAGCTGGTTATGCCTTCAGCCATCGCTTTGCTTCGCCCAATATAGAGAAAGGGAAAAGTGTGAGCCTCACATAATCTGGCGTGACCCCGTTAGTGATATAAGTATCACTAATCTCCAAGAAGTTCAGAATGTGCTGCTGTGGATCCTCGTGCGGAAGACCCAAAAACTGCCCGTTTACATGAAGTAGTTGGATCATGCTCTGTTTCAGCTCAAAGTGCCCAGTGATTCTGGGCTTCACGATGATGTAGGTAACATTAGCAATACTGGGCATTGCCACATCCTGAACAGCCATGTGTTGTTCCTCTTCCACAGGAAATCGGATGAAGTCCTGAATATTGTCTTTATCTCTTGCTTCTCGCAACCTCCTGTGAAATGATCTCTCAGGTTCGGGGTCAAAGCCGTCAAGTCTATCCTGGCTTCTGACCCTACGCATTCACTCAAAGTTCCTGAGATTAGAGCAAAAATCACTTCACGTTAGACTCAATGAAATAATCAATTAAAGCAAGTAACTAAAAAGTAGTCTATATTCAAGTCCCTGGAAACGGCGCCAAAAACTTGTTGGTCCCAAAACGCGCACGCAAGTATACGTGGTCGTAGCAAGTAATATAATTTTAAATCGAATGTCGAACCCACAGGGACTTGCGTAAACTACATGTTGAATCACTCTAATTGTTATTTAATCATGCTCGAAACCAAAATCCAGGAATGTAACTAAATTACACTACGATTCTATGAACTAACTAATTATCAAGTGACAAGAATATTGTTGTGTGTATTAAGTAGAGACAAGTATTCCAGGGTTGTGATCACTTCACCACTCGTATTGCATTCTAATTAACTCTCCCTTTCATATAATTCACTCATGGTTGCTAATTAATCGATAAATGCTCTCATAGCCTTCTCCCGAAGCACTACTCGCCTATTCTCACTAGATTAACGCCTATATTCCTATGAAATTAATCTATTAGAACGCACTAAGATTACGATGTTTAATTAACCACGGTGACTAGGTATATTCCTATCCTAACCATAAATCTACTCCGCTGAAGGGTTAAGATCACGCTCTCTTCAATTATTCTCTAATCTATATACAATTTTCCCAAGCATAACATAGATAGTATATAGAACCTAATTGCTGACCAAACAATTAAGCAATTAAACGCATAATTGAAGAAACAACCATATATTGAGTGGACTATAATTAAGGTTAAGTTAATGTCGAATAACAATATTCATGGCTAAACCACAACCCCAGAACAATGGGTGTTTAGCCACTCATGCTAGAATCAAACAATTGCATAAGTTTTGCATAAATGGAAAATACTAGAATAAGATGAGGAAAATTGATAATCCTTTGCTTACTCAATGATCTTGTGTGTATCTTCTCTCCCAAAAATGGCATCCTCCCCTCAAGGTTGTGTTTTTGGGTCTATTTATATGTTTGGGACAAACCCTAAACGTGTAGGAGACTTCTATTTAAACCGGGAAACACTTAAAACCTTCAAAACTCAGAATTTACCGGACCAGGGACCCCAGGCGTTAAGCCCCAAACGCCCAGCTATAGCCTGGGTAGGCCAGGCGTTTGGGCTCTAACGCCCCACTATAGCCTGGGTAGGCCTGGCTTTAAGCCCCAAATGCCCAACTAACGCCTGGGTAGGCCTGGCTTTAGGGACAAAACGCTCGGCTATGGTCGTGGTCACTCCTTTCCGACTCTTGAGCGTATTTTTGACATTTATGCACCCATTTAGCTCGGCTTCCATCTCCAATTCAGCTACACATGAAATAGACTCCATTATGCACATATGACATTTATTTTTATCACAAAAGCACATAAAATGTAAGGTACATAACGCTTAAAAGTATGGATTTTAGCCACGCATAAAAAGGAAACTCACCTCACATCGCACCTACTCCCCGGGTCAAGAATCCGCCCGAAACTCCGAACTCGTCACACAAAGGACTCGAAGCTAACCAAACGTTACGTAAATGTATCAAATTATACTCAAAGAATGGAATTCTCCTATTATTTAGTCAAATTCATCATTCTTGAAGAAATCTAAAAATCCAACCACAGGCCCGCATGCTCAGATTTCAAAAATTCTTGAAGGAAACACTCACCCATAACCTAAGGATCATTACTATATGATTTTTTGTATGATTTCATAGCCAATTCACGGGTAATACTCTAAATTCTCGAAAGCCCTAGGTTACTACCCGATTCCTTAATTTTTCACTAATTAGGTAGTTAACTGAACTAGGAATTCATGCATTAACTAAATTTAGGGTAGAATTTACTTACCTCATAGTGGTTGGGTCGTGGGGCTCTTTTCCAAGCTCTCAAACTAGTCTATGGTGGAAGAAAATGGAGTAAAATGGGATAATCCCGCACTTAAAGACCTTACTGCCTACAGGGGTTTCCGCACCTGCGACTCGACGACCGCACCGGCGGTCTCGCACCTGCGAGAAATAGCTCACACCTGCGGAAAATGGGACAAGGGACTGGGCTCGCATCTGCGGGCTGGAGCCCGCACCTGCGGGAAGGAGCCCGCACCTGCGAGATCTGGGCAACCCACTTGGGGGTCGCACCTGCGAGGCCTGGACCGCATGAGCAGTCTCGCACCTACGACTGGGCAACCGCACCTGCGGTCACACCAGATCAGGTGCACCAACAATTGCTTCAGCTGGTTTTTGGCCTCGTTTGGTGCCTGAGAGGCACCTGGGCCCACTCGATCCCCCTTCTAAATATACCAACAAGTCCCAAGTCATAATACGGACTCGCTCGAGCCTTCGGAACATCCACAACAACGCTGAAACTCAAAATCACACCTCAAAACCCCTAGAACCAAACTTAGGAACTTTAAGTTTTCTTGACTTCGCTAACAATGGGCCAAACTGACCTATACTACTCGGAATGACACCAAATTTTGTAGGAAAGTCATAAATGACATAACAGAACTATTCCTAGTCTTAGAATTCTGTTAGGATCTCGATTGCACAAAAACACGTCCCAACCCACAATAGGAACTTAAGGAACTCTTATTTCAATATTGGGCGTCGAAACGCTCCTGGGTCATCCGAAACCAATTCCGAACATATGCCTAAGTCCTAAATCATCATTCGAAGCTACCGGAACCGTCGAAACTCGATTCCGAGGTCGTTTACTAAAAATGTTGACCGAAGTCAAACTTGGCCTTCAAGGACAACCTGAAGGAACCAAGTGTTCCAATATTGCTCTAAACACTTCTGAATCCCGGACCACCCGCCCCCGCAATTCATAAATCACAGTAAGCCGCTATGGGAAGTTTTATTTAGGGGAACGGGGTCCGATAACGCAAAATGACCGATCGGGTTGTTACAGTCCGATTACATGGAGTTCCAGTTTCTATTATTTCTAACAGAGGTACTCAGTTCACATCTCAGTTTTGGAGGGCCGTACAGAGAGGTATGGGTATTGATGTAGAGTTGAGCACTGCATTTCATCCTCAGACCGACGGGCAATCAGAATGGACTATTCAGATTTTGGAAGATATGTTACGGGCTTGTGTGATTGAGTTTGGTGGTTCATGGGATCAGTTTCTGCCACTAACGGAGTTTGCATATAATAACAGCTACCAGTCCAGTATTCAGATGGCCCCGTATGAGGCTTTATATGGTAGGAGGTGTAGATCTTCGGTTGGTTAGTTCGAGCCTGGTGAGGCTAAGTTATTGGGCTCAGATTTGATTCAGGATGCGTTGGAGAAAGTGAAGTTGATTTAGGAGCGACTTCGCACGGCGCAGTCTAGGAAGAAGAGTTATGCGGACCGGAATGTCCGGGATGTGTCTTTTATGGAAGGTGATAAGATACTACTAAAAGTATCACCCATGAAGGGTGTTATGAGGTTCGAAAAGAGAGGAAAGTTGAGCCCACGATTTATTGGTCCTTTTGAGGTACTTCAGAAGGTTGGAGAGCTGGCTTATAGACTTGCCTTGCCACCCAGCCTATCGAGTGTTCATCCGGTATTTCATGTGTCGATGCTCAGGAAGTATGTTGGTGACCCATCTCATGTGTTAAACTTCAGCACAGTTCAGCTCGAGGGTGATATGTCATATGAGGTAGAGCTAGTAGAAATGTTGGATTGTCAGGTCAAAAAGTTGAGGTCTAAGAATATAGCTTTAGTGAAAGTACAGTGGAGAGGTCAACCAGTAGAGGAGGCTACTTGGGAGACCGAGCGAGAGATGCAGAGCAAATAACCTCACTTGTTTGAGACTCCAGGTACGTTTCTAGACCCGTTCGAGGATGAACGTTTGTTTAAGAGGGGGAGAATTTATAAAAATCGACCCAAAAGTTGACCCCCGGGCCCGCACCTCGGAACCCGTCAAATTTTACGAATTTCGATTACCCATTCCGATACGGGTTCACCCATACCATATTTATCCAATTCCGATAACATTTGGTCATTCAAATCATGAATTTTCATTTTTGAAGTTTTCTTTCAAAACCCACAATCCCATCACCCCAAAACACAATGTAAATGATAAAAACAAGAACTAATTCATGAAATATATTTAATTCTGGTGAAAGAAAACTTACCCATTCGATTTGTGTGAAAATCCCACAAGGAATCGCCCAAAATCGAGTTCTAGAAGTCAAAATATGTTTAAAATGGTGAAACCCCCGATTTGGAAACTTATAATCTGCCCAGGCTTTTAAAGAATCGCGATCGCGGGGATCAAGGCGCGATCGTGTAGAAGGAAAATGAAACCGGCTTAAAATGCTCTACGCGATCGCAGAACAGCTTATGCGATCGCGTATAAGGAGTAAGTTGGCTTCTGCGATTGCGGACCAACTATTGTGATCACAGTGAAGGAAATTATTGGGCGAGTCAGACACTCTATGCGATCGCGGATCCTTCTATGCGATCGCATAGAAGGAAACCAGATGACAGTTTTCATCAGTTCAAAATAGGGAAAATAGACCCCGGAACCTATCCGAAACACACCCGAGGCCCCCGGGACCCCGTCCAAATTGCACAAACAAGTCATATAACTTAATACGGACTCGCTCGAGGTTCCAAATCACATAAAATAACATTAAAACGACGAATCAAACCAAAAATCAATGAAATTTCTCAAAACTTTTTTAAACATCAATTTTTTTGCATTTACGGTCCGAATCACGTCAGACTAAGTCCGTTTCTTACCAAATTTCACAGATAACACATATAAGACATATCAAACCTATACCGGGCTCCAGAACCATGATATGGGCCCGATATCACAGGTTTCACCTCAAATTTCATCTTCAAAAACCTTTATATTTTTCAGAAAACAATTTTCTTTAAGAAATTCATTTCTCGGACTTGGGACCTCGGAATTTGATTCCGGGCATACGCCCAAGTCCCATATTTTCCTACGGACCTACGGGACCGTCAAATCACGGGTACGGGTCCGGGTCCTTTTACCATAAATGTTGAATGAAGTCAACTTTATTCAAATTTCTAATACAAAATTATCATTTTTATCAGTTTTTAACATAAAGGCTTCCCAGCTACACGTCCGGACTGTGCACGCAAATCGAGGTGAGATAGTAGGAGGTTTTTACGACCTCGGAACACAGAATTAGCTAGAAATATACGGGATGACCTTTCGGGTCATCACAATTTCCCCCTCTTAAACAAACGTTCGTCCTCGAACGTGCTAAGATTCACTTTGAACTCATCCGATCACTGATTGCGCATTTCCAACACACACCCGCGGGTGATCCCACGTCACCCCAACCTACGTAAGCCTGACGACACCACCACAACCGCAATTTAGCTTTTCTATTACTACCGATAAGCCTCATACCTCAATTTTCGACCTTCTACTCATTTCCAAAATACCCGATTCTAAATCCACATCCGACATTAGCCCCAACCAGCTGCATTAACTCATGACTATACCCATAAGGCACGACACACAATATGGCACATCACACATAGGCTCATAATAACACTTGGGTTGCAATGGCTGCCCGAAATCAACTCAGCATTGACAATTAGCCTCATATCCGATAGAACTATATTCCCAACCTCCATCACACTTAATAAAGCAAGAAACACGAAGACTTCATAACCTTGACACCCAAATCACCAAGATACAACTAACACCACTGGGCACACACCCCGCAAGATAAAATTCAAGGAGCACAAAACGAAAATGACTGAATATGAAAGGAGAAACACATAAGGAAACTATCAAACAAGCCCGACAGGCATGACTCTCTATCTATGCTAACTTACACAACAACATAACAACGAAGGAACTAAAGCACATGAAAAAATCACAAGGATACCATCCTGATACAATTTCCACTGTGGTACTTAGCCCGGTCCAAACATATCGGATCACAAATATCACGAGGACCTCACCCTCAACTCTGAATCACATACCGAAAATATATCATGCCAATTGAAATTTCCTCCACTAATTCATCTCAGCTGATAAAAATCATAATGCTAGTTGATCTCACATCTCGATGGAGTATCAAAATAACAACTCGTAAACCAAAAATACTCAGGAATCACATCAAACTTACCGTACTGGACAACAGGAATTTTACTACTGGTCTCATATCTCTCAATACTGAATAGAGACAAACAATAGACATGGGCTACTACTCACAGAATCTCCCTCTGTAACAAAACAAAACATACATGCACTATAACATCTGGCACAACGACCTCCAGCCTATTATACGAAACACATCAACGGGTCGGGCCTCCCCCTCTTGGGCGCCCTCTACTAGCCTGAGTGCCCTGCTGTAACACATCTATCCGGAGCCTGGGACAATCTCTCATCCTGTGGCTGATATCTCCATACTCAAAACAACCTCTATGCTTACGTGGCTGTGGAAACTGTGCGGCCCGAGTACTCTGAGACCCATGAGTACCTGAAATCCCATGCGAAGCCGGCAATGCAAACTGAACTCGCTGACCCATAAAACCTCTACTGTGTCGTACCCTGCCTCCATAATAAGGACCAGTAAATCTCTCCGGCCCATGAGGCCTCCTCACCTCTCTGCCCTCTCTCTCCTGACCTCGTCTGACATCTCTCTCATAGTCTCGCATGTCGTCTCTCTCATGATCCAGCATGCCCTCAACTCTGCAAGCAATCCCTAACACCTGCTGAAATGAAATATCCGACTCTAACTCCCGAGTCATGCTAAACTGAATATCACGCCCGAGGCCCTCAATAAATCTGCGAACACGCTCTCTAACTGTAGCAACCAAAGTAGGTGCATGCCTGGCCAAATCACTGAACCTGACGGCAAACTCTGATACTGACATAGTGCCCTAGCACAGCCTCTCAAACTCCGCACGCCATGCATTTCGGAGGGACTGAGGTACAAACTCACTCAAGAACATCTCTGAAAACTGACCCCGTGTAAGTGAAGCTGACTCGGCCGGGCTACCCAACTTATATGCCCGCCACCACTGATAAGCCGCTCCCCTGAGCTGGAACGTAATGAAAGCAACCCCTCGTCTCCACAATACCCATAGTACGAAGAATGTGGTGACATCCTCCAGGAAACCCTGGGCATCATCTGTCGCCAATCCACTGAAGGTAGGAGGGTGGTACTTCTTGTACCTCTCGAGTCTAAGATGTTCCTCCTCAGATGCTGCCGCCCTAACCACGGGCGGAACTGGGATCCCAGGTTGTGCTACCATGACACCTAGAACCTGACCAACCTTATCTCGCTGCTCCGGAGTATGGGCGATCCTCCCCCTCCCTATGAAGTAGCTGGTGCACCCGGAATCCATCCCGCCTGATTTAAGGTACCAATCACATCCCAGAACTGTGCCAAGGTCTCTTGAAGTCCAGGTGTAATAACAGGCACCTCCGGTCCCCCAACTGGAACTGTCAGCGGCTCCTCAACAGCTGCTTTGGCAGGTGCTCTAGCTGCGGCACGTCCCCCTCGTCGACCTCTGCCTCTACCTCTGCCCCTGGAGGCATCTGCTCCGGGGGTAACATCCTCAGAATCTACAGCTCGCATCCTCACCATCTGTGAGAGAATGAAATGATAAATTTCAAACTTCAAGATCAATGAACTTGCACGATAGGAAAGAAGGAAGTGAAGTTATCCTAATAGTTCTGTAGCTTCTCGAAGATAAGTACAGACGTCTCCGTACCGATCCGCAAGACTTTACTAAACTCGCTTATGACTCGTAGCACCTATGAACCTAAGGCTCTGATACCAACTTCTCACGACCCAACTTTCCTTCGTTGGGTATCGTGATGGCACCTAGTCTTAAGGACTAGGTAAGCCTAATATTCAGGAATAACAACAATAATAAATAGAATCTAATACTTTTCTAAAATAAATAATTCTTTACACATTTTATATTCCTAAAACCCGGAAGTACAAGTCATAAATTTTAAGAATTTACACTAAACTCCTAAAAATACCACTGTTCAGAAATAAGTGCAACAATGCATACAAAAGATAAGATGGTGACTCCGAAACCGCGAACACTGAAATGGTTTTACCTTGAGTCTCCACAAAAGCAACCGCGCTACTATCAATCACTCGGCCGGCTATGCGAAAACCTAGAATCTGCACAAAAATATGCAGAAGAGTAGTATGAGCACACCACAGCGGTGCCCAATAAGTATCAAGACTAACCTCGATGAAGTAGTGACGAGGACTAGTCAAGACACCCACTAGTCTAATAAAAACTGAACAAGTATCAATATCGGAATCAAGGAAATAATGATATACACATAAAGGATACACCATATAGCTAACAAGACAGTGAATTCGACAAAGAAGGAAAACAATAAGTATCAGCGGAAACCATGACGTAACACAAAGACTGAATAGAACACAGACAATCCGGCATGTAAATATGCAACACGAGCACGTAATGACTCAACAACTTCAACCACTTCTACATCAAATTCATAGTCGTCTCCACGAGGTTCCGAACCTCGGACAAATCATCATTTACGGGTCCCAATATCCGAACCCTAACACTTAGAATCTTGCGCCCTCATTCGAGTACTAACTGCACGGACGACTCACGTGCCAATTGAGTCATTCCCACCCTTACGATAAGCACAACAAGAGTATCTATACTTGACAACCACAAGGAGTCCTAAATCCATTAGTAATACTTAACTACGTGTATGCTTGTGCAGGTGTCCTAACATGATTTCAACAACCAATAGACATAAGGAAAACAAAAGGGGCAACACGTACATTTTCATCTCATAAATTTCCACACGAATGAACTCACACGGTAAGTGTTCCAGTACACAATATCAACAACAAGGAATGCCCCCCAAGCCAACACAATTATCACAAACAATCCCTGCCATAGCCCACCCTGTCACGCCGCGTGTGCGATATTAAAGTATATGCCCGCCTTGTTTCGCCACACGTGCATAAACATGTTCCCACCTTGTCACGCCACATGCACAACACTCAATCTCGTATCCCGCCTCATCACGCTGCATGTGAAATATCAGTAGTAAACACGGCACGACAGAAACCTCGTGCAAATCCCTATATCAACAACTGCACGGTAGAAACCTCGTGCATCACCACAACCAGTACAACAAAAACAACAACAACACGGGCAACAGTTCGAAATACAATTAATACATCAACTCAATGACCTTCGATCACAAGATAGGCAAAACTAGTTCACGAGAAATAAACATAATAAGGAGAGCTAGGCGTATTAAGAAATCACTCCACAAGGAAGGAAAATAGCATGTAACAGCCGCACCTAATTACACAGGTGAATAACAAGAAATCAACACAAATCCGGTAACTGCATATAAGGCAAGTCACGAAGGTATAGAATATCTAAACTTCCTTTAAGGTTGAGCAGTTACGAGAATATTCAACAATTTCCACTTAAGGACAAGCAACAGAAAATAATCATAACTTCATTTAAGACCAAAACAATTATAGGTTGAGATGAAGATAATTGCAAATTTGAGATACGCAGTTAAGAAGATATAGCATGACAGTAAAGGAATAAAACCTTCGGATAAGTCAATTAGGAGTCAAGTAGGAAATATGAGTAAATCCAAAAGTAAAAACTTCCACATTTAAGAAAATAAAGATGACACTAGAATTAGGAAATTCAATCATGCTAAGGACACTTCATACTCGGCGAATATAAGGATCTAAGATTCCTAAAGGGTCAACTTTCCACAAATAAGTCCGAGCATGTGCTCGTCACCTCGCGTACACGGAGTACAATCAACATAGAAGACTCAAATCCTAAGGGGTAATTCCCCCACACAAGGTTAGGCAAGATACTTACCTCAAAGACGACAACCTGGTACTCAAAAATAGACTTCTTGAGCGGGAAGGCCTCCGGACGGCAAATCAACTAAAACAACTTCAAAATACATATAAAACATATAAGGAATGATTCTGAATAATAAAGTTTCAAACTTTGCAAATTTATAAAAATCGACCCAAAAGTTGACCCCCGGGCCCGCACCTCGGAACCCGACAAATTTTACGAATTCCGATTACCCATTCCGATACGAGTTCACCCATACCAAATTTATCCAATTCCGATAATATTTGGTCATTCAAATCATGAATTTTCATTTTTTGATGTTTTCTTTCAAAACCCACAATCCCCTCACCCCAAAACACAATTTAAATGATAAAAACAAGAACTAATTCATGAAATATATTTAATTCTTGTGAAAGAACACTTACCCATTCGATTTTTGTGAAAACCCCACAAGGAATCGCCCAAAATCGAGTTCTAGAAGTCAAAATATGTTTAAAATGGTGAAACCCCCGATTTTGGAAACTTATAATCTGCCCAGGCTTTTAAAGAATCACGATCGCGGCGATCAAGGCGCGATCACGTATCGCCGCGATCGCGTAGAAGGGAAATGAAGCTGGCTTAAAATGCTCTACGCGATCGCAGAACAGCTCATGCGATCGCGTATAAGGAGTAAGTTGGCTTCTTTGATCGCGGACCAACTATTGCGATCGCAGTGAAGGAAATTACTGGGCGAGTCAGACACTCTATGCGATCGCGGATCCTTCTATGCGATCGCATAGAAGGAAACCAGATGACAGTTTTCAGTAGTTCAAAATAGGGAAAATTGACCCGAAACCTATCCGAAACACACCCGAGGCCCCTCGGGACAACCGTCCAAATGCACAAACAAGTCATATAACTTAATACGGACTCGCTCGAGGTTCCAAATCACATAAAATAACACTAAAACGACGAATCAAACCAAAAATCAATGAAATTTCTCAAAACTTCTTTAAACATCAACTTTTTGCATTTAAGGTCCGAATTACATCAGACTAAGTTCGTTTCTTACCAAATTTCACAGATAACACATATAAGACATATCGAACCTATACCGGGCTCCGGAACCATGATACGGGCTTGATATCACAGGTTTCACCTCAAATTTCATTTTAAAAAACCTTCATATTTTTCATAAAACAATTTTCTTTAAAAAATTCATTTCTCTGACTTGGGACCTCGGAATTTGATTCCGGGCATACGCCCAAAGTCCCATATTTTCCTATGGACCCTACAGGACCGTCAAATCACGGGTCCGGGTACGTTTACCAAAAACGCTGACTGAAGTCAACTTTATTCAAATTTCTAATACAAAATTATCATTTTTATATATTTTTCACATAAAGGCTTCCCGGCTACACGCCCGGTATGCGCACGTAAATCGAGGTAAGATAGAAGGAGGTTTTCAGGACCTCGAAACACAGAATTATCTAGAAATATACAGGATGACCTTTCGGGTGTATTTGAACACACACTTGCGGAATCCTCTCACTCAGCAATTAACTCACACCTGCAGAATCCTCTCACTCAGAAAACTTCCGCACCTGCGGTGCCACGTCCGCTCCTGAGGAACCGCACCTACGGCTCCCCATCCGCAGGTGCGAAAACACCAGCAACAGCAACATCAGCAGTGTCAAAACCATTCTNTCTAAATTCCACCAACGATGCCGAAACTACCCAAAATAACTCCGATTGACCTGAAATTTTGCAGACATATCCAAAATGACATTATGAACCTGCTCCAACTGTCAGAATTCCATTCCAACCTCGATATCCTATTTTCCACTGCCAATCGGAAATCGCCAAAAACTAACTTTCGCCAATTGAAGCCTTATTCTACACCGGATATCACAAAAATATTCCGAACACACTCCTAAGTCTCAAATCACCTAACAAAGCTATCCGAGCCATAAAATCCGCATTCCGAGGTTGTTTTCCAATAAGTCAACTCTTAGTTGACTTTTCTCATTATAAGGCTATTTTTAAAGGCTACATGACTGAACTCTCATTACAACCCTTCGATTTCAACCTATCGATTCTAACACATCAATAATATAATAACCAACCTATGACAAGTCAATAACAGCATTTATAATGCAGGTTCTATGTAACGACGGACTGGGTCGTTACACGGGATCTGCATAAAAGAGTGCAGAGTGTAGCATCAGTACAACCGACCCCATGTACTGAGTAAGTGCCGAGCCTAACCTCGGCGAAGTAGTGATGAGTCTAGGTCACGACAACCAAAGTAAACCTGTGCAGTTTAATAGCATACGGAGAAAAATAATACAACGAGAAATAAGCATTTAAGCATAAAGGAAAAGGGGAACATGCTGAGGGGAGGAAATATCAAATAATGGAAATAACGAGGTAAGACACAATTTAGATACCAATTTAAGCAAACGAATAGTAATACAAAAACAAGTCACGGCATCACCCTTCGTGCTTTTACTCTCGTCCTCACCATCGGAATTAATATATTCGGCACGGCATCACCCTTCGTGCTTTACCTCACAATAACATAGCACGACATTATCCTTCGTGAATTATCACTCAATCATGGCACAACATCACCCTTCGTGCTTTTAAAATCACAATATCGGCACGACATCACCCTTCGTGCTTTCACACTCTTCCTCACCCAAACACATCAAATGACAGCAATCCAACAAGGAAATTAACAGAGTAAACAAAAATAAAACCATAACGTTCCGGTAAGGGAAAATAGCTATAACCAATCTCACTTAGACAATTAGCTTCACCGAATAAACTCACTTTGAACAATGCTCAGTAAATAGGCAGCATATGAAAGGAAGACATAGCATAACGGTAGGAAAAACAAAGTCTTCGTTTAAGTCAATTAAGATCATATAAGAAACAAGGAGTGCTAGGCAAGTACTTCTAACTTGAACAGGAGGAGATGAGATTACGAATCAGGAATTCAGATATAACAAGTTCAGTTCATATACGGGGAACATAAGGACCCAAAAATCCCTAAAGGGAAATCTATTTGCAAATAAGTTCGAGTACACACTCGGTCACCTCGCATACGCGGACTACAATCAACATAGAAGAATCAATACTAAGTGGTAGTTCCCCCACACAAGGTTAGGTAAGATACTTACCTTGACTGCGCTAATCAACTCAATACCATGCTCTTGCCATGAGTACACAACTCCGGGTGGCCCTAATCTAGACAATTCGATTGCATAGAGTAAATATCATCACAAGGAAACAAATTAATTAATAAGTCCGAAGTTAATACGAGAAATTAGGAAATTCGCCCAAAACGTTCCCCGGGCCCACGTCTCGAAATCGGGTAAAAATTATATTTTTCGGACACCCATTCACTCACGAGTCTAAACATATGAAAATCTCTCAAATCGGAGGTCAAAAACCCAATCAAAACTCAATAATTTGGTCTATGGAGTTTATCCCATTTTCTACCCGAAATTTTCGAAATTAAATGTTGGATTTAAGATTGGAATCATGGAAATTGGTCTATAATGGATAGAAATCACTTACCCAAGTTACCGATGTGAAAAAGCCTCCAAAAATCGCCTCTCCCGAGCTCTCCAATTCGAAAATGGTGAAAATAACATAAACCCTCGGACCTGATATAATTGCCCAACAATTCCGCACCTGTGCCCCTGGGACCGCACCTGTGGAAATACCGTCACAGGTGCAAAAACCCACTAAAAATCCTGGGGTCGCACCTGCGGCTTCGCATCTACGGAAAACACACCGCACCTGCGAGGATTGAGGGATTGGGCTAAGTCCGCACCTGCGAGCTCCTCGACGCACCACCGCGTCTGCACCTGCGGAAGGTCCATCGCAGGTGCGAAACACCAGAACTAGCAATGGTTCAGTTGTCTCCTAAGTGCTATTAGCACCCGATGAGCATCCTAAACGTACCCGAGGCCCCCGGGACCCCGTCCAATCACACACACAAGTCATATAACCTAACACGGACTCGCTCGAGGTTTCAAACCACATAAAACAACACTAACATGATGAATTAAACTAAAAGTCCAAGAAAATTCTTCAAACTTCTACAAACATTAAGTTTTGCATTTAAGGTCCGAATCACGTCAATTTAAGTTCGTTTCTTACCAAATTTCGCAGATAACACATATAAATCATATTGAACCTGTACCGGGCTTCTGAATTATAATACGGACCCGATATCACAGGTTTCACCTCAAATTTCATTTTCAGAAACTTTTATATTTTTCAGAAAATAATTTTCTTTAAAAATTCATTTATCGGGCTTGGGACCTCGGAATTCGATTTTGGGCATACGCCCAAGTCCCATATTTTTCTACGGACCCTTCGGGACCGTCAAATCACGGGTCCGGGTCCGGGTCCGGGTCCGGGTCCGTTTACCAAAAACGTTGACTGAAGTCAACTTTATTAAAATTTTCAATACAAAATTTTCATTTTTTTCTCAGTTTTCACATAAAGTCTTCCCGGCTACACGCCTGGGTTGCGCACGCAAATAGAGGTGAGATAGAAGGAGGTTTTCACGACCTCAGAACACAGAATTAGATAGAATATACGGGATGACCCTTTTGGGTCATCACAATCTCCCCGTCTTAAACAAACGTTCATCCTCGAACATGCTAAGATTTACTTTGAACTCATCCAATCACTGATTACGCATTTCCAACACACACTCGCGGGTGATCCCACGTCACCCCAACCTACATAAGCTTGATGACACCATCACACTGCCATATAGCCTTCTCACCATCATCGATAAGCCTCATACCTCAATTCCTCACTTTCTAATCATTTCCAAAAGACCCGATTCTGAATCCATATCCAGCATTAGCCTCAACCAGCTGCATCAACTCAGGCCTACGCCCATGAGGTACAGCCACACAACATAGCACATCACACATAGGCTCAATAGCACTTTCGATCACCATAACTACCCAAAATCAACTCAATCATTGGCAGTTAGTCCCACATATGGAAGAACTCTCTGTTTCCAAATCCCATAATACCGATAATTATGTAATAAGTACGAAGACCTCATCAGTAGACACCCAAATCACCAAGTCACAGCTAACACCATCGGGCACATATCCCACAAACTGAACTAAGGAAGCACATAACGAAATGGCTGAGTAGGAAAGATAGAAGCATATATAAAGGTACTATCAAACCAGCCCATATGCATAACTCTCTATCGATACTGACTTACCAAAAGCAATATAACAAGAGAGAAGCAAAACATATGAACAAATCACAAGGATGCCATCCTGATAAAAAAAATTCCACTGCAGTACTCAGCCCGGTCAAAACATATCAAATCATAAAGAATCACAAGGGCCTCACCCTCAACTCTACGACACATGTCGAATATATATCATACCAATAGAGATCTCCCACTAATTCGTCTCGGCTAACAAAATCATAGCACTCACTTACTCACATCTTAATGGAGTATCAATTCACAGCTCGAAAACAAAATACTCAGGAGAATCACATAAAACTTACCACGAAGGACGACATGGACTCACTTCCAGTTTTACCATTAGCAAGGATGAATAAAACAATGATATACATGGCTACTACTCATAGAATCTCCCAATAGGAGCAAGCACAAAAATAGAGTGCAATACATGAAACTCACTCATAAATGAGACAACAAATAATGGGAACTCGTCCTGACCAAAGGACTATAGTGAAATACAATGGTACCCCACTTTAGCACATCAAGGCATACCTGGGAGATGATATCTGATACGACGGCCTCTAGCCTACTATATGCAACACATCAACGGGCTGGGCCTCCCCCTCTTGGGCACCTTCTATCCACCTGAACACCCTGCTATAACTCTCCCACCTAAATCCTGGAAAAATCTCTCACCCTGTGGCTAACATCTCCACACTGAAAACAATCTCTCTGCCGATGTGGCTGTGGAAGACATACGATACGGATCCTTTGAGACCCATGAGTAACTGAAACGCTCCCATGTGAAGCTAGTAATGCAACTGAACTGGTTGACCCAAGATTATCTACCGTGCATGAGTTCCTCAATGAATCTACGGACTCGCCTCCTAACTGAAGCAACTAAGGGAGGTGTATATCTGTCCAACTCACTGAATCTGATGGCGTACTCCAATGGTGACATAGCGCCCTGAAGCAACTGCTCAAACTCCATGTGTTGTACATCCCGACGGAACTGAGGTGCAACCTCCCTCAGAACATCTCCAAAAACTGAATCCATGCTAGTAAAGCTAACTCGGCCAGGCTACCCCAACCCATATGCCGCCACCACTGATCAACCCACTACTCTGGACCTGAGATGTGACAAAAGCACTCCCGCTCGTCTCCACAATACCCGAAGTATGAAGAATATGGTGACACTCTCTAGAAAACCCTGGGCATTACCCGCCTCCAAACCACTCAAAGATAGAAGGGTGGTACTTCCAATACCTCTAAATCCCAAGGTGCTCTACCTCTGATGTTGTTGTCCTAACCACGGGCTGAACTGAAACCACATGTCGTGCTGCCAGGACAACTGAAACTTGACCAATATGATCTCGCTGCTCTAGAGTGTAGACGGTGGGAGTCTGAACTCCTCCCCTGATCTGTGAAGCAACTGGTGCACTAGAATCAACCCTGCCTGAGTCGATGTACCAATTGTACTCAAAACTGCGCTCCGGAATTCTGAAGTCCGTGGTAGCAACAGGCACCCCCAGTACACGTCCCCTAACTAGGACTACTGGCGACTCTTCAACGGTTGCTCTGGTAGGCATCTTAACTGCGGCACGTGATCCACGTTGGCCTCTGTTTCTGAACCTTATGACATTTGCTTCAGGGTAGCATCATCCGGAACCGCCGCTCGTGTCCTCACCATCCGTGAGAGAATGGAACGATAATTTCAAACTTCAAGATCACTGAACTCACACGATAGGAATGAAAGAAGTGAAATTGTCCTGATAGTTCTGTAATCTCTCGAAGATAGGTACATGCGTCTCCGTACCGATCCGCAAGACTCTACTAAACCCGCTTATGACTCGTAGCACCTATAAACCTAGAGCTCCGATACCAACTTGTCACGACCCAAATTTCCCTCCGTTGGGTATCGTGATGGCACCTAGTCTTAGGGACTGGGTAAGCCTAACATTTCCACTGAACAACAACAATAATAAAGGAAATTTAAAAGAATTTCGAAATAGAATTCTTGACAGAGTTTACGATTTTCCAAAACCCGGTAAATACAAGTCATAAGCTCTACGAAATCTTTCTATCAAATCTAAGTACAACTGTCTAGAAATAAGTAAGTACAGTTGAATAGACATAAAACAGGAAGGTGACTCTGAAGCCTGCGAACTTAGCAGCAGGTTACCTTGATTCTCCTCAGCAACGATCTGCTCAGCTACCAACAACCATAACCGGAAGTTGCACACAAAAATGTGCAGAAGTGTAGTATGAGCACACCACAGCGGTACCCAGTAAGTATCAAGACTAACCTCAGTGAAGTTGTGACGAGGACTAGTCAAGACACCACCAGTCTAATAAGTAAAAAGGAATAGATGTATAAATGACCCAAACAAAATATCTATCTAAAGATTTCTCAATGTAATTAACGATACGATCGTATAATACGGAAGAAAATTCGATAATCACGATCAACAGACAGCATAATAGAAATACGCAAAGAGAATGGAAATGATGCAATCCAAATGGCGAGAACTACAACCCAACAAAAATACAAGCAACTCAGCACTACATCAATTTATTCACGTCAGGCCTTAGCTAATGACTCAATAAAACTGGTCAAACCTTCGAGTGAAAACCTTTAAATCGTGAGATCATTTTGAAAACTTTAAAGATATAATCATTTCGGAATAGACAAATTTCTTCTTTGAAACATACTTTCTCTGATTGTATATTTATATATTTTTATAAAGAGAAATCTTCATAACATAGTCTCTTCAAATACGAGGTGTTCAAATACACTTTCCCAAATACTGCTCTTTCAAGTATCATTAAAATTTGTGATGTTCAAAATATATTTTCTCAAGTACTGCTCTTTCAAATATCATCAAAACACGTGATGTTCAAAATATATTTTCCCAAGTACTGCTCTTTCAAATATCATCAAAATATGTGATGTTCAAAATATATTTTCCCAAGTACTGCTCTCTCAAATATCATCAAAATACATGATGTTAAAAATAAATTTTTCCCAAGTGCTGCTCTTTCAAATATCATCATTCTGCAAGACAAATGTTTTTAAAATGTACTTTCGAAAAGAAGTCCTTTAGACATAACTTTTCCTGGAGATAATTGCTTTACAACTATACTTTTTAATATATATATTTATATATTTCGATTCAAATCTCCTCAATCATAAACTACCGGAACTCAGTCCGCCACTCAGAATTTGTCATGCAATGCAGTACAGGGGGAAAGCTCCCGGATCTCTGTCCGTAGTCCCAATTTAAATATGTGATGCGGTACATGGGGAAAGCTCCCAGATCTCTGTCCGTAGTCCCAATTTAAATATGCAATGCAGTACAGGGGGAAAGCTCCCGGATCTCTGTCCGTAGTCCCAATTTAAATATGTGATGCGGTACATGGGGAAAGCTCCCAGATCTCTGTCCGTAGTCCCAATTTAAATATGCAATGCAGTACAGGGGGAAAGCTCCCGGATCTCTGTCCCTAGTCCCAATTTAAATATGCGATGCAGTACAGGGGAAAGCTACCGGATCTCTGTCCGTAGTCCCAATTTAAATATGCGATGCAGTACATGGGGAAAACTCCTAGAATGCGACAGAAACAACATATATTTCCACAACCGACGTGAAAGCAAACAAGTCCATAAGAAGTAGCTACCGAGAGGAATGCCAAGCAAAAAGAGAGAACAACATAACGAGGGGTAAAACAAGACAAATATAGCAACGATTCTATACATTCAAGTTCGCAACCAAGAAACCAAATCATCCCGGCAAGGGAATCAGCTATAACCAATCTCACTTAGACAATTAGCTTCACCGAATAAACTCACTTTGAACAATGCTCAGTAAATAGGCAGCATATGATAGGAAGACATAGCATAACGGTAGGAAAAACAAAGTCTTCGTTTAAGTCAATTAAGATCATATAAGAAACAAGGAGTGCTAGGCAAGTACTTCTAACTTGAACAGGAGGAGATGAGATCAGGAATCGGGAATTCATATATAACAAGTTCAATTCATATACAGGGAACATAAGGACCCAAAAATCCCTAATGGGCAATCTATTTGCAAATAAGTTCGAGTACACACTCGTCACCTCGCGTACGCGGACTACAGTCAACATAGAAGACTTAATCCTAAGGGGTAGTTCCCCCACACAAGGTTAGGCAAGATACTTACCATGATTGCGCTAATCAACTCAATAACATGCTCTTGCCACGAGTACCCAACTCCGGGTGGCCCAAATCTAGACAATTCGATTGCATAGAGTAAATATCATCACAAGGAAACAAATTAATTAATAAGTCCGAAGCTAATACGCGAAATTAGGAAATTCGCCCAAAAAGTTCCCCGAGCCCACGTCTCGGAATCGGGTAAAAATTATATTTTCCGGACACCCATTCACTCACGAGTCTAAACATAT
>ML382673.1:0-15296 GCA_005239525.1 Nicotiana knightiana | reverse complement strand
TAATAAGTTCGAAGCTAATACGCGAAATTAGGAAATTCGCCCAAAAAGTTCCCCGGGCCCACGTCTCGGAATCGGGTAAAAATTATATTTTCCGGACACCCATTCACTCACGAGTCTAAACATATGAAAATCTCTCAAATCGGAGGTCAAAAACCCAATCAAAACTCAATAATTTGGTCTATGGAGTTTATCCCATTTTCTACCCAAAGTTTTCGAAATTAAAGGTTGGATTTAAGATTGGAATCATGTAAGTTGGTCTATAATGGATAGATATCACTTACCCAAGTTACCCAAGTGTAAAAGCCTCCAAAAATCGCCTCTCCCGAGCTCTCCAATTCGAAAATGGTAAAAATAACATAAACCCTCAGATCTGATATAATTGCCCAGCAATTCCGCACCTGCACCCCTGGGACCACACCTGCAGTCCTGCACCTGCAGAAATACCATCACAGGTGTGAAAACCCACTAAAAAGCCTGGGGTCGCACCTGCGGTCAAATGGCCGCACACGCGGCTTCGCATCTGCGGAAAACACACCGGACCTGCGAGGATTGAGGGATTGGGCTAAGTCCGCACCTGCGAGCTCCTCGACGCACCACCGTGTCCGCACCTGCGGAAGGTCCATCGCAGGTGCGAAACACCAGAACCAGCAATGGTTCAGCTGTCTCCTAAGTGCTATTAGCACCCGATGAGAATCCTAAACGTACCCGAGGCCCCCGAGACCCCGTCCAACCACACACACAAGTCATATAACCTAACACGGACTCACTCGAGGTTTCAAACCACATAAAACAACACTAACACGATGAATTAAACTAAAAGTCAATGAAAATTCTTCAAACTTCTACAAACATTAAGTTTTGCATTTAAGGTCCGAATCACATCAATTTAAGTCCATTTCTTACCAAATTTCGCAGATAACACATATAAATCATATCGAACCTGTATCGGGCTTCGGAATCATAATACGGGCCCGATATCATAGGTTTCACCTCAAATTTCATTTTCAAAAACCTTTATATTTTTCAGAAAACAATTTTCTTTAAAAATTGATTTCTCGGGCTTGGGACCTCGGAATTCGATTCCGGGCATACGCCCAAGTCCCATATTTTCTACGGACCCTCTAGGACCGTCAAATCACGGGTCCGAGTCCGTTTACCAAAAACGTTGATTGAAGTCAACTTTATTCAAATTTCTAATACAAAATTTTCATTTTTTCTCAGTTTTCACATAAAGTCTTCCCGGCTACACGCCCGGGCTGCGCACGCAAATCGAGGTGAGATAGAAGAAGGTTTTCACGACCTCGGAACACAGAATTAGATAGAATATCGGGATGACCCTTTTGGGTCATCACACATAGATTTATGAGATGTAATCACATTCGGATATAGTATGCTTACCCAAGTCGAAATCGTGAAAAGCCCCTTTGAAATTGCCAAAAATCCAAGCTTGAATGACTAAAAATGGGAGAAAGTCGGGTTTTTTTGGTTTATACATTGTCCAGGGGTATTATAGGTCGTTTACTAGCGGCCGCGCTCACAAGGCAGAAACATCTCGAATTAGCGCGGTCGCGCTTCTAGGCGCGCTATGACACAATCAAGTAAAATGGTCATAACTTTCGGTATAACCTCCAAATGATAAACGGTTCAATGCGTTGGAAACTAGACTCAAAGAGCTTTAATTTGATAGGTTTTTCATCACATAAATCCTCATATATGTAGATATGATCGTCCAAAGTGAGGTCTTGTACGTACACATTTGAAATTTTAGTCCATCGTGTGATTTTTCAACTTGGCTTAAATCTAGGCCTCCCCTTAGACCTCAAATCACTTATAATATGCCTCTTACACTTACTACCATATCCTATTTGTATTCATCATGTTAATAGTCCTCGGATAAGAAGTATAGTCGACCCCCAAACACTTAGCATGACTTATCTCTTTTCTCACACATTTCTAACTCTCAAATTTTGACTAACTCCCAAATTTTTCGAAAATTTTGCCAGAGTTTCCTTTGTAACTAGACCGATCCACCTGTCAGAAGAATTTCAGAAACCAATCCTAACAACACATACACAATCCAATCAACGTAACACCACATAAAAATAATACTAACAGTGACTTCATAAGCAATATGTTACTAGAAAAAGGAAAGTCATTCACATCAATAATTGTTTAAATTAAAGATGAAATTTTTGGGTCATCACAAAAAATATGGGTATAGGTTAAATGGGGGAGACCAAATAGGGCGTCCCGTGTAATTTTTACAGTACAGTTGTTTTAAGAAGAATTAACCCAAATAACCGCCCACCCAATAACTTAAACTAAAAATAGTCGGTGAAGGTATAATATATATGCATAATTTATGCATTGTATATGTATAATTAATGTATAAGTCATATATATATTGCTATAAAAAGTAAATAATTAATATGACCAACTATTTGTATAAAGATCCCTTGTTTTAAAAAGAAACTTTCATTCATTTATTTCGTTTTACATATAAATCGACTAATATTTATGTGTAAAAAAATATTCCTTACTGGTAAAATTATTAATTTATAAAATATTTCTTATTTAAAGCATTCTAATATATAAATTTTGAATGATTATCAAATTTCAACATACGTGTCCAAATAAATATACTAGTAAATTTTATATTGAAGTGTGGAAGCACACATTGGTGAGCCAGTTGCACATCTTCCTCTACATCAATGTGATGTGAAAATGATATCAGGTAGTTATTTTAAAGGACTGCTATTTATGAATTAATCGATGTGTATTGAATTTTAGTTTTTTCTGTTCAATTTTTCGGGACGCAAATATCTTGAATTACTCTTAAAATATGATTTTCAATCAGAACAAAATAAGTATTGGCTAATCTTATATAGCAACACTAAAAATGGCTGTTTGTGTACCCCTAATGTGTGAGCTATTAGGCCTCATCCAAACTTGAATTATTCAATTGGCAAAATCCTCAACAGAAAAATGAAATTGTATAGCCGCTGTAAAAATAATAGCCGAAAAAATGTGTAGACTTGTAATTTTTGACCCTCCCCGAGATTTTACATATTTTAGCGTTTAAATATTTAGTTTAGATCTAATATCGCTATTTTAACTAGTTTTGACTCTTTTACCTCATTTTATCACAAAAAAAAAAAAAAAAATTACAAAAATAGTTTCATTAATGTTTTGTAGTCATACTATCTTACTAGGATTTTTATTTTTATATAATCTTGAAAAAATACCAAAATAGTTTCAACAATATAATATTAATTATTTTAATTAATTAGAATTAATTTTATATTTTATATTAATTTTTTGAAGGAAGGGTGAGTTTTTGGTTTGGTTTATCCCATTTTAATGAGAGAGGTCCATTTTTAATCTTTCGCACAATTTTAAAGCCCAATAAAATCTAGCTCATACCCCCCACTTCCATAAAAAGTGACATAATCCTTAACCTAAGAACTGTGTTCTTCTTCTTGAGCACACCCTAACCCCCTAGACCCTAAGAAAAACCTCACTGTCGCTGCCGATGCCGCCCTCACCTCCTCTCCCTTCACCTGATAACAGCAGCGGCCAACCCTAGAGAGTCACCGGCCACTGGCCACTCCCTCACCACCAACAACACCAGCCGCCACTCCTTCATCTCTATTAATCTCCATGTCAGCCGCCGACTCCACCCCACCTAAAATCGGCCACCCACACCCCTAAAACCTCCCGCCGCACCACCCTTGATTCTTAGCAGCAGCAGCCGGAATTCCTCTGTCGGCGCTCCTCACCACCATCCCCCACCGGTGAGTTTAGCCGGGAAACCGGCGACCCACACACACACACACAGAGTAAAGGTTAGGGACGGACAGAAATTTGAAATATAAAAGCGGCTCTTCTTCAAATTTTTTATGCCCATCTTTCTATTGATTTAAGTTCCAAAAATCAGAAAAAGTATAAAAAACAATTCTGTTTTCTTGATTTTCGAATTTCAATTCATGGTTGAAAAAAATGGAGATCGTTTGAGGTTCGGCGTTCGATTGTGAGTTCAATTTCATTCACCGCTTAAGGTCCGCAGTTTCTGCTGGTTTTTCGCCTTTGTTTTCATTCGGATTTGGAGTCAAAACTTGGTACTCGGCGATTCTTCTACCAATATTTAAAAAATCCTTGTTTAAACAGGTTCTTCTCCTCACTCCATCTGTTTCAATTTTCTTGTTGCGAATTTAAGTATTCAATAGATATGTTAAGATGAGTTTGATTTCATATGCCATGTTAATTGAAATGAGACTTGTCTTCGGTCATGGGAATGGGTAGAGACTTAGCCCGTTAGTGTTTAGTTTATTCATATGCTTTAGGATCGGGTTTGGTCTAAATAAATAGAAATGAAAAGTTAAACAAAAAAATGAGCATGAAATAAATCTTTATTTTAGTTTTACTTTTATTCTATTTTTGTTACATTTGACCGCTAGTAGCATGTTTAAGGCCGACCACATTCGGGTAAGCAAACTTTAGGGTTATTTTTTCTTTTATTTTATTTTGCCGAGGTAAGAGGTTGTTCCCTTTACTCTATATTCAGGGGAATGACCCGTAGAGTTTGTATATATTATTTTTATACGGGGTATGCCCCGAAGTAAATGTAAATGGAGGCCATGTCATCATCGTGGAGTGAGCATAGTATAGACTTTTAGTAATTTTCTCTTATTTTATTTTATTTAGGTGGGGACGACCTCGAGCCTCTTGTGTGTTTATTTTCATGTTTCTGTGTTTTTACCTCAATTCGAATATTTTAAAAGTCAACTAGATCGAGTACGCAACCATACTAGTTACGGGACTCGAGGAATGCGTAACACCTTCTCCCCGAGTCAAATGAACCCCCTTACTTAGAACTCTGGTGCAAACTGGTTTAAGAGTCAAATATGTTTTGAAGGAAAACTATTTTTAAAACGGTGACCTGGCACACCTAAACCAAATGTCAGGTGGCGACTCTGAAAAATCCTTCGAAACAAAATAATTGTCACTTTCAAAATTGAAAAACCCCTTTTGAGCTTTACAAAAACAATTTATTTATTTTAAGAGGGTTTAGTTAAGGTTGTAAAAAAAAGGGTATGACAGCTCTGGCGACTCTGCTGGGAAATTGCATGTTTGAGCCGATACTTGATCTTGTTGGTTTTTAGGATATCTGATTGAGGTGTTTGTTTTCTTTATTTGCTTTGTTTATTTAGTTTGTTTGTCTTATTTCCTGTTTTGTTGGTTATTTGTTTATCGCTTTTCCTTATGTGTTTACCGCTTTATAACTGTCATCATTTGCATAACCATGAGTCTTATTTCTACAATAAGTCTCGTAGTACGCATCGCTTACATGAACTCTTTGTTGAGTCACCCTTATTTTAGGAGGGGGGAGTCGTCGGACGTTTGAAGTGGGTGGAGATCTTGAGCAGCCACCATCGATCATAAGCTCCCCCGAATTTCCTTATTAGTGAACCCCAAACTTAGGTCAGCCTTTAGGTCATTCTTATTTGCATCATGTCATTTAGACCTAGTAAGACTTGGTTCCAGGCACTGTGTCCCTGTGTAAGAGGCCAATCCAAATTTTGTCAAAATGGACTCGTGGCCCAAAAAGACTTTTAATCATCCCCATGTGCTACATGCTGCATTCCTTAAGGGTAAATGGGTCATTTGGTGGACTAATGTATGGGAAAGAAGGGTGAAAATGAAGCAAGTAAGGCCCATTTATATTTTTCCTTCACAACGTTTTCAAGAAAAAGACAAAAAAAATGAAAATGAAAAATCCAAAAAGATGTTGCACTTTCCCATCATTTTCCAAAAAGAAAATCAAAAAAAGAAGAGAGAAAAGAAAATTCATTAAAAAGGCAAAAATATGTTTTCTCCAATCACTGTTTTTTTTTAAATTCTCTCCCGTATCCAATCTTCTTGAACTACGCGTACCTGATTTTCATTTTTTCGGGGTGAGATACGTAGGCAGCTCACATAGGTTCCGGTCTTCCTCCTCTTCCTAGCAAGTCTTAGGTGCTTGGCTTCGCGGGGTCTTAGCCAAATCTTGCATGTCTAACCACGTTCGGCCACATCGGTCGTTTTTGCAAAATAGGGTTACTTTCGCAAAAGTGGCTTGTTATCCCATGTCTTAGAGTCTTAAGTCTACCACAAGGTTTCTTGTCTGTCTAAGGTCCATTCCTATTGAATTTGCATGTTTAGCCATTTTTCGGCCACATAGGCCATTTTTGCAAAGTGGGGTCATTTTCACAAAGCAATCTTAGGGACCGCGATTCCTGAGAGTTTATGGGCCTTCGTGAGGTGTTTTCATATTTTAGAGGTCATCCTTTTTTGAGTTTTCACTAATAGCTACCCTTGGCCACGTAAGTCATTTTGAAAAAAATAGCCTAATCATGCCTTGCATGTATCCAATAGGAGGTGCCATAGTGTCTTGAGTCACTAACTCTATTTGGTTTTATTTTTCTCATTCAGGAATGGATCCATGTACCAGAGCCCGAGCATGACAGATACCCCTGGACTACTGTATTTGGGAACTTGTATGAAGAGACTTTTTATATTTTGAGTCTGTTTTCATGTTTTCTTTTACTTTTTTGTCTTGTCTAGTAGTTTTGAGTCTTTTAGATGGCGTAAGAGTTTGTCGAGTCTTTTGTCATCGTACTTCCCATTTGTATTTGAAAACAAAAAAATAGTTATAAATGAAAATTTTAAAAAGATTTTGTTTTTTTAGTTTATTTTGTCCATTACTTTTCCAGAACTACGCTTGGTCTGATTCACGTGGAACATGATACGTAGACAACCTACATAGGGTTCGATCGAATCATTATTTAAAAAAGGGAGAAAAGAAAAAATGAATGAAGTTGTGGGACGTAAGGGGTGAGAGAAAGAAGATAGTGATAATTAGAAGAAAAGAGAGGAAGGAAAACGAACAAGCCAAGAAGTGCCAGAAAAGAAAGAAAAGAGAAGATTGAAATGAACAAAATTGGGATGATGCCAAATGACCTTGTGACCCTCGAAGTCATTCTAGAACCATTAATTGTTGGTAGGTGCATTGCACGCGATGTGATATTTCTAGTTGATAAATGCCCTAACGCTAACATGTTGGCTTTGTTTTGCTCCTCTTTGGTACTTTACTTGTTATCATAATAGAAGGTGGTTAGTTTGTGGCATTCTGGCGAGTCATCCGTTCAACACAAGATCAAAGAGCAAGGTAGCCATGGATAGCAAAGACTTGGACACATGTGTTGTCGATCCGCCTAAGGAGATTGTTGAATCAGAATCTGAGTTGAAAGAAGAGGTCCTAAGGTTGAAAGGAAAGATGGAAGAAATGTACCAAGCTTGGATTAGTGGGCGTCCTCCACCATTATTTTCCACTAAATGCACTGAAAGCCTCATCACCATTCCGCCACTGTCACAAAATCCATATTCCTACTACTGCTGCTGATATCTTCCCACAACCTTTTCATACTCCACCCCCCAAAACCACCTCATATTTCGCTCCTTTGACCACTCATGTTTTTGTAGCTCCTCCACCAGCTACTCTTCGTCGATCCTCTAGCGAGACTGTGTTCAAAGTCCCCGATGCCTAACACTATGCTCCAGGACCAATTTTCAAGGTCTCGGATCCATACTCTTACGCTCCTCATTTTGAGCCTCCCGGTGAAACTGCAAAGCCTGCTAAGAAAGAAGAGCGATATGAGATATCCAGAAAGCTGAAAGGTATAGAACAATCCTTAAAGACCATGCAAGGGGTGGGAAATAACATGCCTTACAACGACTTGTGTATGTTTCCAGATATTCATCTGCCTGCAGGGTTTAAAATGCCAAAGTTTAACTTATATGATGGGCGTGGAGATCCAGTAACCCATCTGAGGGGTTATTGTAGTGAAATGAGAAGTGTTTGAGGGAAAGATGAATTGTTGATGGCGTATTTCAGTGAGAGTTTGAGTGGGGAAGCCTTGGAGTGGTATATTCATCAAGATGTCAATAAGTGGCATGCATGGGGTGACATGGCTCAAGATTTTGTTTGGCACTATCAGTACAATGTAGACATTATCCCAAATCGATCATCCCTATCTCAGATAGAAAAGAAACCCAAGGAAAGTTTTAAGGAATTTTGTTTCAGATGGAATGAACAAATTGCTCGGGTCAGTTCTCCAATTGATAGAAAATATGTTGTTGAGCCCAGCAATGACAGGATCCAGTGGGCATTCCTGCTAAATGCTTTCAGCCTCAATACCGACCCCATGAATATCCTCGTGCTCCAGATAATCCTCACGAATGCTACTTTCCTCCACAACATCCCCAAAGTCATACCTCACCTTCCCAGTACTCTATCCACAATGCATCGCCGTATGCTCCACACCCACGAAACCCGCAACGGCTTGCAACACCTCCACAAATGTCTTACCCACCTCTACAAGCATATCAACCACCTACTCGAAAGAGGTTCCAACCAAGGCCGGAGTACAAAATGAGAAGGCAGCAGCAAAGAGAAAATTCTTTCACTCCTATTGGAGAATCATATGCCAGTCTATTCCAAAGGCTGAGGCAATTGGACATGTTGAAGCCGATTAAGATAAAAATGATGAACCCTCTTCCAAAGAATTTTGATTTTTCTAAAAGGTGCGCATATTTCTCTAATGCCCGGGGGCACAACATAGAAAAGTGTTGGCATCTGAAAATAGCAGTCCAGAAGCTTATTAATGCAGGTGACGTTACCGTGCAAAATTCAAATGCAGCAAACACTAGCCAAAGTCCATTGCATGTTCATAATGATACGCATATGGTGGGCATGATTTGTGTGGAAAAGAAATATGAGAACTCTTCTGAATCCCTTAGAAGGCCACTTACCGCGAAGTTTTCAACGCTATCATTCTCGGTTCTAGTTGATCTTAAGAACGAGTTGGCAAAAGGGACCCAAAAGCTATTTGCTAAGGCCAACGTGATGGAGACTTGTTGAGGTTCTGTATTTTTTAATATTGATGTGGAACTCAGTGGCTAAGATGTCGAGCTTGGTAATTGAATCATTTCTGTTGTCCGAGTTATTTCAGGGTTGTAATCCGGATATTGTCTTGCGAGTCAAACCCTTCTTCTGCTTATTTTGCCTAGTTCTTTTAGTTGTAGTAACTTGTTTAGTGCTATATAGGATTGTTCCAGGGTTGTAATCCATGTCTATTTTTCTTGTTTTATTCAAACCCTTTTCACCATCTGTCTAATGCAATATCCTATTTTCTGTTAGTTCTAGTCAGCTTTTGTATAGGTTACTTTTCCTTTTATAGTTATTTTCATGCTGGCTCTAATGACATGTCATGCACACATAATTCCCTACCTTGTCTTGAAAGTTAGTCTAATAATGAAGCAATGACACAATTTTGAATATGATAAAAGGATGCATTTGAGGAAACAAGTAAAGATTCATGCATTCTGAGATAACCTGAAGCTTGAATTGAGTGAAACTGAGGCAGTTAGTCTGGGAAATCAAGAGGTTGATAAAAGCATACAACAAGGAAATGTCTCTCAAGCAGTTTGAGGTAAATCAGTCAGTGTTGAAGTGCATTCTTCCACATCAAGATAAGGTTAAGTCAAGTTTGCTTCGAACTGGCAAGGGTCATTCATTGGGACAAAGGTATTTGGCACTTTTTGTTTGTGTTGATGCCATCAGTAGATACTATGAATGATTTCTTTGCTTATCTTTGATTGCATGTTTGTACTTGGAATTTTTAATATTTGGTATGACGAAGGCATTTTATTCTGGTACCCAAACACTTTTATCTTTTGCTACCCCTTTTGAGCCTTAATTTGTTTTATTTCATACCCCTCTTTTGGAATCAGAAGTAGAGTTAGGAACCATAAAAGAAAAAGAAAAAGAGAAAAAGAAGAAGAAAAAAAAGAAGAAAAGAAAAAAAGAAGAAGGAAAAAAAATAAAGAAAAAAAAACAAAATAAACCAACTTTGTGTTGGAACTACATTCGACCTGATTCCTTTAAGGATGCGTAGGCAATCTTACTCTGAGGTTCGGCCCCATCAAAGCAAAAATCCAAAAAAATATTCCCCAGACACCAAGAAACTGGGGCAGAAGTTTTAAATTTGGCCAAAAGATCTGATTCTTAAATTTGTAATTTTGAACACTTTCATCTTAAATTATTTTGAGCCTTCATGCCACCCTTTCTTTCCAATCCTTTCCAAAAGCCTACATTACGGTCCAAAGAAAGACCTTGCGACCAATCTTTGAGGATGTCAAATCAAGTGTGTGGTGAAAGTATGATCTTCCTGCATCATGGGTAATACCTTGTTCTCAGCACAAAAGGAGAAAATGATAAAATGAGAGAGTCTTATCGGTGAAAACCCTCATGGGCACCATAAGGCGACAGTGAGTTGAGAAAAAGAGCGAGATGAGAGAGGCTTGATGGTGAAAACCCTTCAGGGCACTACAAGTTGACTAAGGATTGTGGATCAAATAAGATAATCGGAGCACTGAAGCCTAGTTTCACGGCTATGAGGTACAACAAAAGTTGAACATTAGACTTGCTTGACAAATCAGGCCGCTTAATACAAAATGCATGTCATGGTCAGTGGAGATGGCCTTCAAATCAAATTAATTTCTATTTTGTTATTTTTCCTAGGTAAAAGTTTTTTCTTGTTAAATACCATCTCTTCTCGTTTTTCTCCTTATTTTGTTCCTCTTGTTTTGTTGGAGTCCCTTTTGAGTTTATTTTTGTCGAAACAAGTGAGAAATGACTTCAAAATACGCTACCAGCTTTTTAATCACACAAAGCCGAGTATGGCGAGCACATCAAAATAGCATAAGACACAGGAGAAGTGTGTGCACTGAGTTGGTGATAATAGATGTTCTTTGGGACTCATATAAAATGCAAAGATTTGGTGAACGTTAGAACACGAGTGTAATGCATCGGGCATAAGGTATTGGATTTGAACGAATCAGGAATATTTCTTGTGATAAGGGTTTTCCGGAAAAGCGATCGGCCGATAACAAGCATTGTCTTCCAAGTTGAAGTCCAAGTTGATCGTGACGAGTGCAAGAGAAATCGCCCTCGTAGTCAAGGCCACAAACTAACCACCATGTTTTAAACTCACAAGTTTTATTTGTCTGAAACAGGGATGAAGGCTATGTTCATATCAAAGTTTGGAAGCTTGAGTTTTTCTGGTGTAATGCCCCAATTCTTCTTATGCAAAGGCTATTATGAAGATCGCACATCACCCCTAGGAGACGCACTTCCTAGTCTGGGTCTTTCAGGTTATATTTTTATTTTTGTTTTAGGAGACACACTTCCTAAATTGAGATTTTACCCCTAGGAGACGCACTTCATAGTCTGGGTCTTTCAGGTTATGTTTTTGTTTTAGGAGACGCACTTCCTAAATTTAGATTTTACCCCTAGGAGACGCACTTCCTAGTCTGGGTCTTTCAGGTTATGTTTTTGTTTTAGGAGATGCACTTCCTAAATTGAGATTTTACCCCTAGGAGATGCACTTCCTAGTTTTGGGTCATTTAAGTTCATTCCTAGGAGACGCACTTCCTAGTTGGTGTCATTTAATTTTCACCAATAGGAGACGCACTTCCTAGTCTGGGTCTTTCAAGTTATATTTTGTTTAAGAGACGCACTTCCTAAATTGAGATTTCACCCCTAGGAGACGCACTTCCTAGTTTTGGGTCATTTAAGTTCATTCCTAGGAGACGCACTTCCTAGTTTGAGTCATTGAAGTTTTACCCGTTGGGAGACGCACTTCCTAGTAGGGGTCTTTCAGATTATACTTTTTAGGAGACACACTTCTTAGTTTGAGTCATTTAAGTTCATTCCTAGGAGACGCACTTCCTAGTAGGGGTCTTTCAGATTATACTTTTTAGGAGACACACTTCCTAGCTTTGGCCATTTAAATTCATTCCTAGTAGACGCACTTCCTAATTTGAGTCATTGATTTTACCCCTAGGAGACGCACTTCCTAGTTTGAGTCATTGAAGTTTCACCCCTCGGAGACGCATTTCCTAGTATGGATCTTTCAGGTTATATTTTTGTTTTTGTTTTTGTTTTAGGAGACGCACTTCCTAAATTGAGATTTTACCCCTAGGAGATGCACTTCCTAGTCTGGGTCTTTCAGTTTATACCTTTGTTTTAGGAGATGCACCTTTAAATTGAGCATTTACCCCTAAGAGACGCACTTCCTAAATTGAGATTTTACCCCTAGGAGATGCACTTCCTAGTCTGGGTCTTTCAGTTTATACCTTTGTTTTAGGAGACGCACCTCTTAAATTGAGCATTTACCCCTAAGAGACGCACTTCCTAGTTTGGGTCATTTAAGTTCATTCCTAGGAGACACACTTCTTAGTTTGAGTCATTTAAGTTCATTCCTAGGAGACGCACTTCCTAGTTTGAGTCATTGAAGTTTCACTCCTAGGAGACACACTTCCTAGTCTGGGTCTTTCAGGATATACTTTAGGAGACGCACTGATGATATGCTATAATTACGTATTTTAGTCGCTTATTACACTCTTATTTACTGCACTTTAATTGAGTTTGAGCTTTAATCGCTAGTGTTTTGCACTAATTGTGTGTTTTATGCCTTGTAGGAGTGTTTCCGACCTATATAGATGTTATGGAATGAATTAAAGTGATTTAGAGCTTTTAAATCTGAGTAAAAGCCCAAGGAATTAAGCCGGTATCGTGTTCGGGGATCAAAATTTGATAGTTAAGAACGAAAGAAGAATCGAGTAGGTATATTGTGCACTGTCTAGTAAAATACACATAACTTTTCTCCCACAACTCTATTTGGTCTTCACAATATATATTTGTAAATATAACTCAAAGGTCTACAACTTTCATATTTTACGTGTTTCCAAATTCCAAGCGTAACAGGTTGAAAAATGCACGAAACAAAACACTGGCCAAAAACCGCGCCCGGGTCCGCAGTTGAATCCGCGGCCGCGGACGGGCTGCCAAAAAAATAATCCTTTTTCGCGTAGGAGAAGCTATAATTGTTTGGTCCCGACCCTAATTGGTATATATACATAGAAAAATTTTATTTGTGATACTTTTGACACATATTCGATCTAAGGAGGCAGAGACACAATAGGAGCAAGTCGGGGAATTCGTCTACGAGTTTTTCCATCATCTTCCTATTTTTCATTGTTGGTTATGACTTTTAGTATTGTAGTTTTACATACTATTATGAATAGCTAATTTTTTATCTAGGATTTTTATGGAACCTTTTTTAGGATAAATTCTTGTTATGTTTTTATATAATTGAGCCGTTGGATTTCTCTACTTGTTCAACTATGTGTTTATTATTGTTGATTGAATGGCCATCAATTGACTGTGCCTATTTATTATGTTTCTTGAGAAAGGATACATATTAAGGTGGTTGTTGAAAAACGCCACTCCTAAGGTATGTGAGAAATCAATACAACGGGTTTAAAGGTAGGTTTAGAAATAACAAAGCCTTGACGTGGTCATAATGAGCGGTTAGATAAAGCCAACTAGCATAGTTCGAGAGAATATGTCTAGTAAATTGATGTAGTTTCTCGAGAGTGAATTACGATACTTAAAATGCTCACGATCAGTAGAGAATACATAGGCGAAATTGTAGGGAACATAGTGGGAAGGATTCCGACAATTGGGGAAATCATAACTCTAGACCTTCTTAAATTTAATCTCCATCCCTTAGTATCTTTAGTTGTTAATTTATTGCTTTAGTTTCTTAGTTAATTAGTTAGATATAATAATCTAATCTTTATAACTTAGAAATTGATTTGAGCTTGTCTTCTTAGCGATATTGAACAATTATGGCGAAACCTTAGTTATCTGTGGGATTCGACTCCGGACTTTTAGACCGGATTATATTTGCAGCGACCGCTTATCCTTTTTAGGACTAGAGTTGGGCGTGATCACGCACTTCCTAAATTAATATTTTACCCCTAGGAGACACATTTCCTAGCTTGGTTCATTCAAGTTTCATCCCTAGGAGATGCACTTCCTAGTTTGAGTCATTCGAGTTTTATCCCTAGGAGATGCACCTCCTAGTTTGGGTCTTTCAGGTTATACTTTTAGGAGACACACTTCTTAAGTCGAGATTTTACCCCTAGGAGACGAACTTCCTAGTTTGGTTCATTCAAGTTTCATTCCCAGGAGACGCACTTCCTAGTTTGAGTTGTTTGAGTTCATCCCTAGGAGACGCATATCCTAGTCGAGTCTTTAGTTTTACTCTCATCATTGCATCAATAGCATATGTGATTTACAGTTTTGCTAACAACTCACAAATCTTCCTAGTGCACACTGGGGCAAAAAATTTTGTTTGTTTTGTTATTTTGATTGCAGGCACCCACCTGGAGAACGAGGGAAGTTATTTCAGAATTCAATTCAAGTTAGAAGTAGTAGAAGCTCGCGGCAAGAATGCGAGTCGAGAGTCTGAGATGACCAACATAAGTCGTCTCAATCCTGAATAAAAGAAAAGGAAAAAAGAAGTGAATCTAAAATGCAGAAGCAGAGAAAGATGCAAATTGCTCAAGACGTGGCTGAAGTCACGAGCATGGCGTATCCAGTTTGCTCCGAAGAAGCCATGGAAAAATGAATCATCACCTGCAGCTAGCAAGCATCAAGGTTCAAATCTAAGGTCTGCATGAAGAACCATCAAGACTCAAGATCAAGCTTCAGAAGACTTATAGATAGGAATCTTGTAACTCATAGCTGACAGGCTTAGTTAGTCTTTTTCATTTTCGATTTTGATGTAATAAAAGGGCCGCGGACCGGAACCTCGACAGAACGGAACCTCACTCGACTCTATCCTCGTCTTATCACACTCCATCACTTTATTCACTTATGAACTATACGTGGCCTGATTTCTTTATAGCCAAGGATATGTAGGCAGCTCAGATACCAGGGCTCGGTTACATTCTCCTTTATTTTAGTTTTTGGTTTCTCTAAATAAGAGTCGGGTCAAAAAAACCTATCTCATCGTTCTTTGTCTGAAAACTCTTCGTGTTTCCAGTCAAAGAGGGGCAGCTGTAGACTTGTAATTTTTGACCCTCCACGAGATTTTACACATTTTAGCGTTTAAATATTTAGTTTAGGTATAATATCGTTATTTTAACTAGTTTTGACTCTTTTACTTTATTTTACAAAAAAACAAAATTACAAAAATAATTTCATTAATGTTTTGTAGTCATACTATCTTACTGGGATTTTTATTTTTATATAATCTTGAAAAAATACCAAAATAGTTTCAACAATATAATATTATTTATTTTAATTAATTAGAATTAGTTTTATATTTTATATTATAAATTTT